>JBCEWC010001280.1:0-42597 GCA_038996855.1 Solanum aculeatissimum
AGGTTCTTTGGAGAAACCAAGAAGTAGAAAGTGCAACCTGGGAGGCGGAGTTGGACATGAAGAATCACTATCCTCATTGTTTTTCATCTACTCAAGCCTAAGGTACTAGGTTTTATCCTTGATTAGTTTCAATTTTTTTTTGTTTCTTGAATTTCATGACATTGGATGCATTCATGAGCACGAAAATGATTTAAATGATCTTTTGACATGAGTTTTGAATGATTTATGATATAATGCATGGTCTCTTGAGTTTTGGTCAACATGTCACTTGTTTTGTAATTGATGTCCTCATGTCCTAGTCTTAGCTCATTCGAGGACGAATGATCCCAAGGGAGAGATGATGTAATGACCCAAATATTTTTGAAAACTCCTTATGGTTGGTCTGTATGATGTACTGCTGGTCATGGTTGAGTTTTAGTAGCCACGGGTTGAGTTGAAGTGGCCGAACGCAAAACGGATCATTTAGTGGCCTAGAAGGGTCATTTAGGCAGTAGACCTTGAGCTGGCATAAATTTTATGCGGGATGAAACGTTTGGGTTACTGTATATCAAATTGAAGCTCTTTGAGTTGGCTTCGTAACGCAACTTGTTTCACTCGATTCGGAGTTCGGATGAGGAAGTTATGGGCTAAACAGTGGGACTGCCTGAAATTTGGAAGACATTGGAGATAGGGCCCGAAAAAAGGCCAAGGCAAGGGAAACGGTCCGTGAAACTTGTCACGGTTCATGGGGGGCACCGTGTTGAGGTCCACTGAGCTAGGGGTGGCCATGAACCATCCCATGAAACAAGTCATAGGCCACGGACCACCAAACGGTCCATGAGCCATTTGACGGGTCGTGAGGTGTACCGTCAAGTGCTCCAGTGGCTTGGCTTGGCTTGGGAGTTAATTCCTGGGCCAAGTGTGACTCCACGGACCAGTACACGGTCCGTGTTAAGATACACGGTCTATGAAACCTCTTGTCAAGTGCTCCAGAAAGTCCCCCAAAAGTTCTAGTCAAGAAAGAATCCGAGTGTTGGCTCACGGTGGCCTTCACGGCCAGTGTGGTGTTTCATGGGCACTGTAGCATCCGTGAAGCACTGTCTTCCAATTTAAAGTCCATTTTATTGAGAGTATTTTCGTGATTTAATTTATTCCTAAGCCTCTTTTAAGTCCCCTAAGGTCCCTAAAACCTTAAGAACATATCATTAACCGTACATCTTCATTAAAACGCTCTCAAACTTCATCAAATCCTCTCAAGCCTCTTGATCACCATTGTTGAAGATTCGAAGAAAATTCAGGAAAAAAGTTCAATTCTTGATTCTCTACGCAATTCAAGTGTTTGTTATAAGGTATGTGGGATTTAAATTCATGGACTCTTCCATCCATGAAGCCCAAGAACCCTAACCTTTAAATTATGAATTTTTACGTTTTACTTAGTTATGGGTTCTTTTGATTTCGTAAAACTCTCTTGACGTTTGGTGTTCGCTATAGACTTTAGGTTACTTCTTGTGAATTTACTCTTGAAACTTATGATTTACTCCATTAAAGTATGAAAGATTAGTATTGCATGTATTTGTCTTGAATTTGATGCATGGGTGAGTTTTGGCCGAATGTAACTTGGAAATTCTCATATGAATTTGAAGAAGTAAGATTTGAATTGTAAATTTGAAATGTTGAATTTCACCACCCTTTCTTTGATGCATTGATTCATGTATTGCATTGGATAAGACTTTGATGAAACTCTTGTTTTGGAAAATTCTTGATATGAATTTGGATACGTCTAGGCTTGTGATCACAATGTCTCTTTGATTGACTCCATGAGTCATTTGGGTGCTTGCACCATTTGTTTTGGTTTGGATTTTGTAGAATGAGCTACATCCTATTGCATAGGTTTTGAATGATTTGGAAACTCTCAATTTGGTTTAAAGTTTATTGACTTGAAATGTGTGGATTTTGGAAATGTTTTTCTAATGATGCATGATTTGAAAAGTATGGTTAGTTTTGAGTTTTTGAAGAGTATTGGTATGTACATATGTATTCCCGTGGGATCCAACTTAGTACCGAGGGAATGGGAATTCACCCTTTCCGTCAAACCATGTTCCACCATGGGGTTGCCCCATATAGGGAGCCTTGTTTTGATACCCCTTGGTTAAGAGAGTTTTGGGATCTACTTGGCAAGTAGTTCGTTCCAAGTGGTAGCTCTCTTGGTCCTACTTTGAGTTGGTTGAGGTCAAATCCATAAAATTATAATATTGATAGGTTACATTTCATGAATCATGGCATAAGCATCTTGTTATATACCTTCCTTTGCCTAAGCGCACTCTATTCGAACCAAGTGTACCCTTGTCATATCATAGTCATGCTTTCATGTCATAAGCATTGCATGTCTGCATACTTAGTGCTTTATTGTGCTAACCCATACTTTATCTACATGTTCTAATCATGTAAGTGCAGGAGACGAGTTCTATCTACCTACCGACGAGCTTTGATTTTGAAGCCTATCTGTTAGTGGTGAGCCCTTTTTCCGAGGGCAATAGCCATCTTTCCTCTAGCCATTAGTAGCTTACTTTTGTTTTCGTTTGACTTTTAAGGGTGATCCTGGACTTGTCGTGGACCCCATCATTCCATTAGAGGCATGTGTTGGACCTTTGATACTCTTGTTATGTTATGTGTGGACTGGTTAACTTTGACTTTATGTATATCGTATGACTGATTTTAGCTTGGTATTTGATTATGTTTTTAAAAGTTGAGTTCATTATTGATAATTCTAACCTATTGAATTATGTGCTATGCTTCCACATTCTTTGAGCCAATGATGAGTTTTGATGCTATGATGGCTTGATCAAGAGCTTTCAGGTTCTCCTTCGTCATGTCACAACTACACCCCCTAACCGGGTCGTGAAATCCACGAACCTACGATAATAACTAGTCAACCCAAAGAAACTTCAAATATCAGAAAGAGTCAACAGTCTAGGCCAATTTTTTACTGCTTCAATCTTCTTGGGATCAACCTTAATACCATCACAAGATAGCACATGGCCCAGGAAAGTAACTTCACCCAACCAAAACTCACATTTACTAAACTTGGAAAATGATTGCTTCCCCCTCAAAGTCTGAAGAGCCAACCTCAAATGACCCATATGTTCTTGCTCACTTGGGGAGTAGATCAAAATATCATCAATGAAGACAACCACAAAACTAAAAAGGAATGACTTGAACACCCGATTCATAAGATCCATAAACATAGATGGAGAATTAGTTAAACCAAATGGCAATACCACAAATTCAAAATAGTCATACCTCGTCCAGAAGGCGGTCTTGGGAATATCATACTCCCTTACCTTCAACTGATGATAGCCGGAACGAAGATCTATCTTTGATAAATGAGTAACCCTTCGAAGTTGATCAAACAAGTCATTGATTCTAAGCAATGAGTACTTATTCTTGATGGTTACCTTTTTCAATTGCCGATAGTCAACACACATCCAAAGTGGCCCATCTTTCTTCCTTACAAACAACACAGGAGCACCCCAAGGTGAAATGCTTAGCCTAATAAAGCCTTTCTTCAACAAGTTTTTCAACTAATCCTTCAACTCCTTTAACTCAGTTAGGGCCATACGATAAGGATTAATGGAAATAGGTTGAGTATCCAGAAGGAGATTGATGACAAAATCCACTTCCCTATCGGGAGGAATATCAGGTAAATCTTTAGGGAATACATCCAAAAACTCATTAACCACCGGAATTGACTCAAGAGCAGGTGATTTAGACTCCACATATCTAAACCTCAAAATATGATAGATGCACCTCTTAGAAATCATATTTCGGGCTTTGAGATAGGAAATAAATCGACCTTTAACAACAGAGTCACTTCCCTCCCATTCCAGAATAGGATCATTAGGAATCTGAAAATTAACTTTTTGAGTTCTACAATCAACAGAGGCATATGAAACATGAAATCAATCCCTCCCAAGAATAATATCAAAATCAAACATCTCTAGTTCTGTAATATCACCAGGAAGGACTTTATGCAGGACTGAAATAGGACAACCCCGATAAAGGCTTTGGGCAATAATAGACTTACCCAAGGGAGTATAAATTGAGTAGGGTTCCTTCAAGATTTTAGGACTCAAACCAAACTTAATAGCCAACAGAGGTGTCACCAAAAATAATTTTGCACCTGGATCAAGCAAAGCATAAGCATCAAAATCGAAGACTTTAATATACCAGTTACTAGATCTGGAGTTTCCTCAGCTTACTAACGAGCATGTAAGGCATAAAACTTGTTATTTCTAGGAGAATCTCTTGGAGGAACCCTTGGTTGGACCTGACCACCCTGAACTTCTTGGCCTTGACCTCTCTTATAAACCTTAGGATAGTCAGCAATTTTGTGTCCTATATCACCACACCTATAGCAAGCACCTGATCCCCACAAGCACTTCCCAGAATGAACTTTCCCATACTTATCACATCTAGAAGGTAATGGTCCACCTCCAACTTGTGTCTTAGGAGAAGGTACTCTAGTATTGGCAAACCTTGCATTCGAGCCTTGGCCCTGCTGGAAGCGACCATTTCCACCACCACTCCCAGAGTTAGAGAACCCGCGATCATACTAGGCCATCTTAAAATAATTCACCCTCCACTTCTTAACCTTCTCTCTATTAATCTGTTCAGCATAAGTCATACGCCTAGAAATTTTCATATCCCGAATAAGCATAGACATATGACACTCCTTCACAACCAAATCAGAGGCCCCAGAATAAATTTGTGCATCCTTGTGGTGAGGTCTGCCACTAGTATAGGAGCATATTTTGAGAGCTTTGTGAACTTGAGGGAATAGTCCCTCACAGTCATGCCACCTTGCTTGAGATTGATTAATTCAGTCATCTTAGCCTTCCTAAATTCAAGAGGGAAGAAATAGTCTAAAAAAGCAAATTTAAACTCTTCCCAATCAACTTTAACAACAACAACTCTCTTAACCAACCACTAAGTATACCACAATTGAGCCACATCTTTTAACTGATAGGCAGGTAATTCAGATTTCTCCTCATAACTAACACCCATAATAGTCAACACCTTAGTGAGCTCATCAACAAAGTCTTGAGCATCCTCATAGGCTTCTGAACCAAAGAACTTTGGAGGATTCATCTGAGTGAAATCTCTCACCCTAGAGGCTGGAGTGGGAACAAGAGGAGGATTAGTCGGTCAGGCTTGGTTGGTCACCACTTGAGACAACAGAGCAACAATATTTTCGAATTCAAAATGAGTCACTTGATCCCCCATAGGATCTTGAGAGACTTGCTCCTCATTAACCGAGGCCTGTCTTGGGAGAGGGGCTCTTCATAGAGGTATCTTCTAAAAGAGTGATAAAAACACCATCAAAATCAAAAATCCTACAAAGAGGTTCATAGCACGGCATAAGGGCCAATGAAGTGACATAATTCCTAAAATGTCACCATAGCCTCCCACTCATATATATGGTGCACAACACACCTAGGAATAGGACTCTACTCGACACGGCATATTGGACTCCGAGGACCATTTATAAACCTAGGGCTTTGATACCATGTTTTTCATGACCTTGGAGTAGGTCCTAGGCGTGACATAGTGAATGAGAACTTGAGAGTCCTCAAACAAGCCTCTTAGCATCATTTTACACATCATTGGTTTAGAAGTGCGTAATTAAACAATAAATATATAATTCTAAGGGATTATGGGTCTTTGGACTCAAGCTATGGGAGTGTCATCAGGGAAAGAATTTGTATGAACCACATAAAAATTAGACACTATATTCTAAGGGGCGGGTAAGTATGACTCACGCTATGGGGGTTAAAGAGGGGCTTGGGACTTTCCACATAATCATATTTCCATTAATCATATCATAATAGCATAAACATAACCATCCCATCCATGCATAGTACATAATCATAGTATCTCAAGTATACACATAACATATCCGTACGGAAGATTCTATGGTGTCTAACAATGCCTCTAGTCTAGATTAGGGTGGGGGCCAAGACATGTCCTGGGCTCACCCTTAAAGTAAAGACATAATCAACATAACATAAGAGCTAGACAGAAGGTCGATGTTGTCCCTGGAACATAGGACTGACCACAATGATACTCAAAGATCCAAGCTAATCGTCAAGAGGTTGATAGATGTAATCTCCGGTCCCTACATGGTTAGATCATGCAGGCAAAAGAGTATGTGTTAGTATGTTTGAATTTACTAAGTATGCGGGCATGCAATGCAATTGAACATGTATAACTTGAAAATCAATGTTAGATGACAAGGGAACATATATAGAAAGAAGTATATAAGAAAAGGATATCATAACAATATGGTTTAACCCATGATGCATGAACGCTTAGTCATATAAACATAATGGGGATGAGACCTCAACCGACATAAGACCAAGTGAGATATAACTTAGAACTCTGTCATCTACCTAACAACGGATAAAGAGGTGACCTACTTACTAAAGGTAGATCCATTCTTAACATAATCACCTCATAAGAGGCATAAACGTGAATTTATGTTTGGCTTATAGTTTGATGTAAAGGAGTGTGGACCCTTTGAGATAGTCCACCCCGCCTCTAATCCTCAGAACTAAACCATCATCAACAAGTATATGTATACATATACATTCTTTTGGAAAGAGAATAAGCACTTTGAAATCATAACCATGCATAATTAGGCTTAAAGGCCAAACCACTTTCTTTACTTTCTTGTATATGTGAATAAAAAGTCAAATCATTCTTCATGACATACTTTCATGCATAGGAATAGCTCCATTCTATACATAGATATGAGAAAGGAGTACGGGCCCTTAGGGATAGTCCTCCCCACCTCCAATCCCAATCATATGCACATTTAAGCATATACATTTAGTGTAAATACCCATCATTTACTCAAAGAGTCATATCATAGACATAGTGTGATCACAACCTAGTCATACCCATTCATTACTTGAAAACATAGTCATAAAAATATTTGGGGCTTAGCCTACATCATAAGCTTCATAAAAATTCATCCTTGTGAATGCAAATACAATGAATGATGATAGGATAATATGGGAAATAGAGGTTAACATTTAAATTAACATAATAAGATAGATTCTTTCCAAAATCATAATAAAATCCACAATTTTAGATATAATTCATACTACCCATGCTTGAATTGGAGACTTAAAGGGACATGCATAATTGAATCTTCATAATCTCAATACAAATCAAGATAATTGAACTTGAATCACTTTAAAATCATTAAATAAGTACAACTCATACTTCAATTTAATCAAATAAATAATAAATTTAAATACCCATATTTAAAGTAAGTTTACATTTCATAAATTCAAGTGTAAAAGAGTTTTGGAGTCTTCATGGTTGATAAAGGACCATGAATCAATCCTACATACCTTGATTAACTAGAAGTCTTAGGGAGAAGAAGACCTCCTTGCATTCTAACTTGAACCTTCAACTCACACTTGAAATAGAGCTTTAGATGAGAGAGTTTGAATATTCTAAGTGTTAGAAATGAATTTGAATAGGAATGAAGGTGTATAGGCTAGATCATATATTTAGGAGGGCTTAGGAAGGCTAAAACATCCTTAGAAAATTACCAAAATTACAAATAAACCATTAATGAAATTAGCCTAAAAAGGCTATCCGGGGTCGTTTTAAAGACCCACTTAACGGACCGTGTAAAGGTGCATAGGTCATGCACCCATCCGTGGAGCACCACTTAGAAAAACGAAGGTCCAAGATGATAATTCCATACTTAGAAAATTTTCACTCCAATGACCATACAGGAGGCCACACGGCCTATGAGCCTTCACAAAAATCGTGTAGTGGTTTGTGGAACCACACTTGGCCAATTTCCAACCAAGGTTTTGCACCATGTGGGTCTACACGACCCATCAAAGGTCAAACGGCCCATGAGGCCTTCCGTCTCATTAACATCAACTCTGTAACGTTAACCTTATACTTGGAACCAATCCTTATGTCAAGAACTTCATAACACACTTCACCACGCCTCGTGGGAGGTCATACGGGACCTCCACGTGGACCTTATAATGATTCACGACCCGTATAGGGTCCCCTGGAGCATTGCCTTGCTCAAATTTCTAGTTTTTAAATTCTTATACAAGCAGCTTTAAGAAAAAAGCCATAACTTCTCCATCCAAACTCTGAATAAAGTGAATCCAAGTGCGTATGAAAGCTAATTCAAAGATATTAAATTTGATATATCATAGACCACCCAGTTCTTCTTATGCTAAGATATATAACCATTCAAAGTTGATTTTTCTAATGGTTCTCATAAAAAGCTTAAACAATGAGACTCCTTTGCCCATGGATTGATGAATGAGTCATATGACAACCATAAACCACACCAACCAAGCTTGAAATCAGAGAACTACATATCTATAACGGTTTTAAAATTTATGGGTTGTAACAATTGAGCACCGCGATGGGAGCGAGTAAGTGATGAGTTATGAAAATACGACTCTTATAACTCTTTTAACGTAAGATTCTTGTGAGTGCTCAAGAACTTTTGTGGGTTTGATGTTTGTTCTATGTTAATTTTCATGAAAATGGACAAGGCTTGGAAGTTCGAGCAACATTCAAGAAAAAAAAGAATAATAAACTGAAGTGAAACCACACAGACACCACCACGGACCATGTGGCAGCCCACGAACCATGGGAGGTATAGTTTATTGGGCTTGGCACATGACTGAGCAAGAAAGATAAAAAGTAAGGCACCATGGGATCCCTCATGGCCCGTGAAGACTACACAATCTATGAGGCCTGCCGTGACCTCACACTTGAGCGTTTCAATATGTCGGGAGGTGAATGGAGCGATGGAAAGAAAGGAAAAGTACACAACACCTTTTTAGGAGGTGTGGAGACGTAGACAGGTCGTGTACTTGACCATAGAGTTGATGCAAATTGGAGCAGGTACTGTCGAGAATTTAAAGAAGCATACAAAGGGAAGTCAACGTGACCCTCCACGGGTTGTGTGACTTACCATATACCGTGAAGAGGGTCATGGCACCAAGATGATGTAGTACACTAAAGCAAAACTCCAAGGTAAGGCACACGAGCTGTTTACATAGACCGTTAACCCTTACACGGGTCATGACATCCATTCGTGAAGAGGTGCAACAATTTGAAGCCAAGTTCAACACCACGGTCCATGTGAAGCCTCACGATCTGTGTTGACGCTCATAGTCCATGCCGATGCCTATTTTTCTATTTTAAATTGGATTCGATTTTCCATGGATATATAAATCTTTATTATTTCATTTTTAATTTAACATTGGCTGCTGGAGATAGAGAGTAACGTAAGAACAATATTTCAAGCAAAAATTACATTGAAATCTTAGAATTTAATCTTCTCTTGGGAGTTTTACTCCATGGATTCATTACTTTATCAATAGTAAGTTCCTCATCATGAATGCTTCGTCTTGTTGTTGGTTCTTTACATTGAGTATGCTAGGCAAAACCCACAACTAGGGTTATGGGAACCATGATAATTCAATAAGGTGAACAAATTTGTGTTAAATTCTAGGATTGATTATTGTATACATTGTACTATTCTTCACTTTAATTTCTTCCTTAATGAGTCGACGCATTGTACTATGATTGGTCCAAAAGTAAAGATCAAGAGAGATAGTTATAGGAGAGACTGGAGCGGAGCATATGTGCCACCCATGAATAGAGAACGGTCAAACAACAGTGGTGGTAACTCAAAATTGGAAACAATGATGGGCGAAATTCTTGATAAGGTTAAATCCGCAGAAACTAGAGTGAGAGACATGAGGGGTGAGATGATGAGCATTCATCAAATGGTAGACTCGTACTCCACCTCCATTAAAGTAGTTAGAGCAATAGATAGGGCAACTATCAGCCTCTCTAAATTAGAGAAAATCTAGATCACTTCCATGTGACATGGTTCAGAATCACAAAAATGATGGCCACTACATGGCAGTATCAACAAAGAGTGGTAAGGTACTTTTTGACCCTATTCCAGTCAATAATGCAGGTACAAATAAGGTCGATAGTAAAGTTTCTGACAACATAGAGATGTTTGATGATGATGTGGTCTAAGAGATAGATGTGATACTAATTGAATTTGAGATCACTAAGGATCCTAAAGAGTCGTACAAACCAACTACTCAGTCCTTGCCAATCATTCCTAAGCCGCCACCACCATTCCCACAGAGGTTGAAGCAGAAGGTAGAAAATGTTTAAGTCCAAAAGTTCTTGTCTATACTGAAGGAACTGCCAGTAAATATCCCTCTAGTGAAAGCACTTTAACAAATGCCAGGATACGCTAAGTTCAAGAAGGCCTTAGTCACCAAGAAAAGGACAACTACAGTCGAGCCCACAGATAATCTTTATCATTATATTGTTATTAGTACAAGGTCATTGGTTGAAAAGAAGGAAGATCCAGGAGCTTTCACTACTTGGTGCACTATTGGGTCCTATGACTTAGGTGCTAGCATTAATCTGATGCCACTAGAAGTTTACAAGTAGCTTGGTTTAGGAGCCCCCATAACCACCACTATACGGATACTCATTGAGGGGTATGAAGATATTGTGCATGCATTGTACGGTATGGAATCCAAACCCTTTACCCCTAGGAGGTTGGAGTTGGACTAGAAGAATAGGCCAACTCAGTCGACCAAGCCATCTATTGAGGATCCCCCTGTTGTGCAGCTCAAGGATCTATCAAAACACCTGATGTATAGACTATCGCAGATATTATCGGGATTCCCCGGGGTTGTGCACACACAAAATTAAGCTTGAGAAAGACTGTGTGCCAAGTATTGAACATCAGTGCAGGCTTAACCCACCTATGCAAGGGGTGGTAAAGAAAGAAATAATAAAGTGGTTGGATATTGGGGTCATATACCCAATCTCAAACAGTAGGTGGGTCAACCCAGTACAATGTGTC
Organism: Solanum aculeatissimum; assembly: GCA_038996855.1. Taxonomy (NCBI): domain Eukaryota; kingdom Viridiplantae; phylum Streptophyta; class Magnoliopsida; order Solanales; family Solanaceae; genus Solanum; species Solanum aculeatissimum. The sequence continues at coordinate 10,940 of JBCEWC010001280.1, forward strand.
CCCAAGAAAGGAGGCATGATTGTAGTGGTGAACGACAAAAATAAGTTAGTCCCCTTGTGACAGTATCACCGAATAGCGAGTATGTATGGACTGTTAGAAGTTAAACAAATGGACTTTGAAGGATCATTTTCCCATGCCCTTCATGGATTAGATGTTGGACGGGCTGGCAGTTCAAGGGTGGTATTTTTTCTTAGACGAGTACTCTTGCTATAATTAAATATCAATAACACCAAAAGATCATGCAAAACTATATTCACCTACCTATATGGAACATTTTCTTTCAGATAGATGCCCTTCGGGTTGTGCAATACCCTATCCACCTTCCAGAGGTGTATGATGTCGATCTTCTCTAACATGGTTGAAAAACACCCTTGAGGTATTTATGGATTACTTTTCTGTAGTGAGTGATTTTTTTGATGATTGTCTCCTAAATCATAGCAGGGCCCTACAACGTTGTGTAGAGGCAAATTTACTTCTGAACTGGGAGAAGTGTCATTTCATGGTCAAGAAGGGGATAGTCCTTGGCTATAAAATTTTTGAAAGGGGGATAGAGGTAGACAAGAAAAAGATTAAAGTCATGGAGAAATTGCCTCCTCCCATCTCTGTAAAAGGGGTCCAGAGTTTCCTAGGGCATGTGAGGTTCTACCATCGTTTCATAAAAGATTTCTCCAAAATTGCACACCCACTGTGCAAATTGCTGGAGAAAGATGTCAAGTTCCAATTTGATAATGCTTGCCTCCAGACCTTTGCTACCCTAAAGGAAAATTGATCTCTACACCTGTGGTAGTTACACCTGACTGGTCAGCCCTATTTGAGATCATGTGTGATGGGATTGGTATTATTGTGGGAGTTATGCTGGGTCAGAAGCACAACAAGGTTTTTCATCCCATCTACTATGCTAGCAAGACTCTTAACGATGCTGAAAGGTACTATACAGTGACTAAGAAGGAGTTGTTGGTTGTGGTGTATGTTTTTGATAGGTTTCAGGCTTACCTGCTGGGCAAAAAAGTGACCGTCCACATAGACCATGCAACATTAAGATACCTAATTGACAAGAAAGATGCTAAGCCTGCACTGATTAGATGGGTTCTCCTATTGCAAGAGTTTGACTTTGAAGTCTAAGACAGAAAAGGGGCCGAGAACTAGGTGGTAGACCACTTATCCAGACTAGAAGATGAGTCCAGAGGGACTGATTTGTTAGACATCGATGATTCATTTCCCGATGAGTAGGTATTGGTTGCTTCTGTTGACTTAATTTCTTGGTTTGCTAATTTTGCTAACTATCTAGTGAGTGACATTATGCTTGAAGACCTTACCTTTCACCAGGGTAAAAAGTTTCTTCATGATGTGCGCAGGTATTTATGGGATGAACCATACCTATTTAGAATATGTGTTGATGGGGTTATTTGGCAGTGCATGCCAGAGGCATAAATGATGAGTATCATGGAGTCCTGTCACCCCTCACCAGTGGGGGGCCATCATGGTGGAGCTAGGACAACAAATAAAATTCTGTAGTGTGGGTACTACTTGCCCATCATCTATAGAGATTCCCATGACTTGGCGCAGGGTTGTGATCAATGTCGTCGGCAGGATAACATCTCTAAGTGTCAAGAGTTGCTAGTGACACTGATTCTTGAAGTGGAAATGTTTAACATTTGGGGCATTGACTTCATGGGCCTATTTGTGAGCTCTTACGATATGAAATACATCTTGGTAGTAGTGGAATACATCTCCAAGTGGGTAGAGGTCGTTGCACTACCAGACAATAAGAGCAAAAGTATTGCTACCTTCCTAAGGCGGAACAATTTCTCCAGATTTGGGACACCCAAAACTATAATTAGTGATTGGGGTTCCCACGTCTTTGACAAGATCTTCCGTGTTGTGCTAGCTAAGTATGGAGTAAGACAAAACAAGGTAGCCATACCCTACTATCCGCAGATAAGTAGGCAGGCTGAGGTTTAAAATAGAGAGATTAAAGAGATCTTGACCAAGTCTGTGAATATGAGTAGAACTAATTGGGACCAAAAATTAGATGATGCACTGTGGGCCTACCGGACGACCTACAAGACCTATATCGGTATGTCTCTATATCAGTTGGTATTTGGTAAGGCATTTCATTTAACTATGGAGTTGGAACACAGGGCACTCTAGGAATTAAAGAAGTTGAACAAGCATTAGAGTGATGTCATTGTCTTGAGAATGGATCAACTCAATGAGTTAGATGAGTTTCAACTTCAGGCTTATGAGAGCGCAGCACTGTACAAGGACCGATGAAGTTCCAACATGACAAACACATTGCACCATAATGTTTCAGCATTGGCGACAAGGTTATGTTATATAGCTCCAGGTTGAGGTTGTTTCTAGGCAAGATTAAATCTAGGTGGTTTGGTCCCTTCAAAATTGCCTAAGTATTCCCACATGGTGCAATAGAACTAGAGGCTGAAGATGGGCACAAATTCAAAGTTAATGGACAATGAGTTAAACAATATTTTGGTGTTGCAGGTCAGATTGTCGTAGTAGAGAAAATGCAACTTAACAAACTATGAGTAGTCAAGACAATTGCGTCGTGTTGCGACGTTAAATCAAGCGCTTCATGGGAGGCAACCCATGCATTGTAAAACATATTTATATGTAAAAAAATTAATTTAATTATTATTTATTTAAGTCATTAGTTTTTCGCATTGCAGGAAGGTATAACCGTTACTATAGGAGCTCAGGAACACACGCAAGAGGAATCATGAAGGGTGAAATTTCACCAAGGGTGGTACCACAGATGTTTAAACGAGCCATGGGATGAGAAACAAATTGTTTCCTTATCCGTGTAGTTTACACACGCACCACGGAAGCCAATGATGACACCATGGTACCTTCACGGTTCGTGTGCTATCTCACAGCGCGTACAGGTCGCGTGACCCAGGTATGTTTCCTATTTTGCTAAGATAGATCAAACGAGCGGTCCAAAGAGACCATGATACTTCACACGGTTCATGAGGCCGTCCGTTCTACTAGGGCACGTGTTGACACTTTTTGACCCAAGTCAAAATAACTCTATTATTTTTTATCTCCAACCCCTATTTTCTTTCATTTCTTTTCTCTCTCACGCCCCAAATTCTCCAATCCACCATTTTCTTTCTCCTAAATCATGAAAAGGTCATCAATATCATGATTTGTGACCCCCAACCATTGTTTGGGCCTTAAGTTCTTCCAGCAAGTCCTCACATCCACATTGTTCCACTGTAAGTAAGTTCCATGACTTCACTCCTCTAGTATGTGTTTTGTATGCATATGGTTAATTGTCCTTAGATTTGCTATTTTAGAAGTTGCACAAGTAAAATGGCCTATTTATTTATGGTGGGTGTTGTATTGTGAACTTGAAAATCATAGTGAGTGAAGGCTTGAAGCTCTGTGAATGGGGATTGGGGTTTTGGGTGTTTCCTTATGAAAAACCTTTGTAATTCCATATTTGTGTTGTTATTTTGATATTGGGATAGTGCTTGAGCATAGTGAAAATGCATAATTCATAGGTTGTGTGGACTGGGAATTGGATTTATCAAATGTGGCTCATCATGGTGCCCTTCACGGACCATGTGGTCTTTCATGGACCATAGCGCATCCCATGGGGAGCCTTTGGTCATTTCGCAATTGAGGACGTCTTCATAGACCCTCACACGGCCTGTATACCTCGATACGATCTGTGTGAGGCCCATCATGAATGGGTACCTCCTGGGCAATGCCCAAGGTCACCTCTATGGGCTTCATAACAGGTCATGTCGCGTCACATAGTTTGTGTAGAGGGTCCTATCTAGGTGCCCCCTTTGTGCAACTGGTCCAAGACCCTTTTCACAGATTTCACACGGTCTATACGACTGTACACAATTTGTGTAGGGGGTCCCGTACAGCTACATATTGTGCACACTTGTGTTGTTTTGCATGGTTTGCTTGTAATTTAGTTTCCATACTCCAAATTAGTGATATTTCCCTATTATGGATCGAGTGATGCCACTCTTAAGGGTTATTGTCCCTTTTCTAGCATAGGGGAAGCCTGAGTATCCATTAGTGTGTCATTTTACAAGTTGGAAAGTTCTAACCATTGTTCTTTATTTGTGGTGCTTGCAGGAAATATAGGACCTCGTTAAATGTCTGCTCCACCTAAAGAAGAACCTAGGTCATGCCTGCATGAATCCCCAACTGGGTCTTTTAGCCACAAAACAGGTAGTGGCTCGATCTATAACTCCTCAGAAGGGTCTGAGGACCGCTATACAAGAAACATCTCTCCTTACCCTCCTTACACCACAAGAGCTCATGTAGTGAGCCAAGCCTTGGCCCCCCAGTCTAAGGAGGGGGTCCTATCAGACAGAGATGAGAAGGAGGAAATGGCTCCTGAGCTAGGAATAAGAAGAACATGTCCACATTCTAGAGGGACACTAACAACATGTTGGTGATGATGAGGTTGATCTTCAGGACAATGATAATGAGGCTATACACTATGTTATCTCCTGGACCCCTAACCTTGAGACACCTTGGATGATCATTACCTTCTTGAGAGCCAAATGGGCTACCCTAGAGGCCAATGAAATAATTACTGAGGGGTTCACCGAGGGTTCCTAGGCCTTCCAATGACAGGTTATTATTCTGGAGGTATGGTTTATCATGGATCAACTAGATGGGGTGCCAGATAATAAGGTTGTAGTCGACTTCTACCAATTTGGGTGGATGGCACAGAAACTCGATTTCTATGGGTTGGCCATCATTAAGGAATTTTACTCATGCTATGCCATTGCTCTATTGAACTCTTTAGGTGGTGGTTCCAAGCGGTTGAAGTGGAACCTAGCACTTAAAGTGTCACCATTTGATTATGTTTTAGTGCGGGGTATCCAAGTGGACATTTCTGAGACCACCATCAATAGATTTCTTTATGGCCCAGAGTGCATAGCCCTGCCGAATGACTTATGCTTAGAGAGAGTATAACAAATCTCTAAGGAGAAAGTTATGTCTGATCTGACATCCAAGGTTTCCGTGTTAACATGAATAGTAGAGCATACAACTCTACTAGGTGTAGAAGTAGCCTGGGTCATAGACCCCAGAGTACCCATTGCCAAAGCCTCCCTCATATTCGCCGCCAAGTTCTAGTGGTCAGTGGTGCATGCTCATCTGAGACCCACAGGTAACGACAACACACTCCAACCCTCGCAAGACTCTTTGGTAGCTTGCCTTATGGATTGTTATAGAATAAATATAGGTTGGATCATTAGCACAAACATGCGAGACTAGGAATTGAATGAAAGAGTTGGATTCCCATTCCCATGCCTAATTAGGGCACTATGCACACAAGCTCATGTCACAACCACCCATTACTTGACTGAAGGATTTTTCCAAACCATGCGGCCAATGTTTCTTTGATCAAAGATTTCAACAACCCGCTCTACCAGGCTAGAGTGAATAGGCCAGCTGGCCCCACTATGTTTCCCTAGGCGGCCCCATAACAACTAATGTCATTTGAGGGGTTTGATGTTGCCCCACCTTTAGGTGAGGCTTCTGAGCAACTCGAGGGTAGTAGTGCACCAACTTCTATGTGACAGGGGTATATTTATGTCCCATATGATTTCTCTCAAGTTTGGTGATAGACTAATGACAAACACGGGCTTTGGTGAATCAGATAGTGGAGTTATGTCGCAAGTAGTCCAATCGCATGTGCACCAGGCTATGGAATCTCTTTGGGCTGACATTTAGGGCGAAATAGTCATTCTCCATAACCAGGTCAACATGTTAGAGGAGTACTTCAATGACAGGTTCAACAGCTTATCCGGATTAGAGGCGACCAATATTGTGGACATAGTGACTGAAATGATAAAACAGATAGCCATGCTAACTATTCAATACAATATTACTACACCGCCTGTACCCGCAGAGTCCTTGATGAACCTTTTCAACACTCCAGTTATAGCAGCATCTCTGGGAGAGGCATGAGGAGTCCCACCTGTTCAACGCGCTGCACCCGTGGCTCCCACGGCCATACCAAAATCTAAGGATAAGGAGAAAAAGCCATCTCAATGAGGTAGTCCACCACTAGATGCAAAAGCAGCAGAGGAAAAATAATTGTGTAAGGCCATGAGGGCTCATAGGTGGGCAACTGCCAAACAAGAAGAGAGATAGGCTCATGCGAGAGGCACTAGGATGGGAGCTTCCAGAAGCACTTTTGGACCCGACATCACTTTTATGATAGGGACCTTGCTAGTGGGTCCAATCCTGATGTTCAGACTGATGCCTAGGGCATCCCACATACTTTCTACCCCCTTGTTACTTTGTATTCTCTTATATGTGTGCAGCGAGGGCCCTTCACTATCTTTTTAGAGAGGGTGGGGCAATCCTGCCACGTGGAAGTTTTTCTTACATTTCTTTTCTCTTAAGTGTACTATCTAATAGAACTGCAATGTTTAGGTTGTGTTGTTTGTGTAAATATAAGTGTTTATTGGAGTCTATAGTAACCCACAATTTTTATGAAAAAAATATTTCAAAGAACTTGCATGTGCATGCATCTTATCCTGACTAACTTGTGTGATTCTTGGAAAGCATTGTATACATTGTATAGTTGGTATCTTGATGAATGAAGGATGACTATTTTGGTTAGTGTTGATAGTGTAGGATTTGTGCTATGTGCGTGTGAGTTTATTTGTCTAATGCAGTTGATGCACTTGTGAACTAGAACTTGTCTGGTTAGTCCCTCTAGGACAATGGAATGATTGGATTAGAATAGGATCTTAGGCCATTTTTATTGTGAAGTCACTTAGCCTAAAAGTTGACCAACCAAATGAAATTGTTTCCTTTGAACCAAAAGTTGAGCCTGAATAAACCTTTTCTTTGTAATCACCCAACTCACCTTTCTTGTCTATCTGCAGATCTTTACTTTTTCCCTAGTCTCTCCAAGAATACTGTGAACCTCAGCCCAAAATCCTAAGTTGAGGATGGCTCACTCCGAAAGACATTGTGCACCTCAACTCAAGCCAAAAGCCTAAGTTGAGGGTGGCTACTGTGAAAAATACAAGAAAGTTAAGGTATGAAAAGCGTCAAGTGAGGAGAATAGAGAAGAATTATTTTGGGGTGACCTAAAAAAGGAAAAGAAAGAAAAAAAAGAATGAATAAATATGGAAATCACTCCCATCAGCAAAGAAAGTTGCAAGAATAGGGGCAGTAAGAGTTTGGGGGCCGAAAGTAGATGGCTAAGTCAAAGTAGTGTCTTGGAGAGGAAACTTAGTCATTTTGATCCTAAATGTCCTCCACCTTAACTTGAGCTTACATTACAAGCTGCAAAAGTCCTAAAGTGATCCTAAAAGGGTATATTCGAGAGTCAAGGTGGTCAAAATAAGGGCAAGCATATGGTCTATACTTGTGTGTCAGTTGAAAATCTTTTGTGAACGTGAGTGCCTATATTGCAGTCTCTATTTTGCATTTATATACTGTGTGTAAGACTTCCTTGTAGTGAGTGCACTATCCTAGCACTATTTGGTTGCTGATACAATTGGTTTATCTTTGTTCTCAATCTTATTTAAGATGATTGTACATGGTATTATGTTTGACTTGATCTGATTAGGTCTATTTGGGGTATAAGTACATTATGAGCACGTTTTCTGGGCACATGTGTTATGATCGAAGGGTTATTGCATGATTTCTATGAAGCACTTGTGTTTATACATTATTTTGTGGCGTAGTTGTTGCTTGATGACAAGAAATAATTCTAAGTTAAGGATTTTGATGAGTCATGAAAATACGACTCTTATAACATGCGTTCTCAAACAATTTTGTGGGTTAGATGTTTGTTCTTTGTTAATTTGTAGAAAAATGGACAAGGCTTGGAAGTTCGGTCAAAATACAGGAAAAAGAGAGAAAAATGAACACAAGTGCACCCACATGGACACCACCATGGGCCGTGTGGAATCCCATAAACCGTGGGAGGAACCATTTACTGGGCATGGCATATGACTGAGCAAAGAAGAGATAAAGTGAGGAACCACGAGAGCCCTCATGGCCCATGAAGCACTAGACGGTCCGTGAGGCCCGTCGTGACCTCACACTTGAGAATTTCAACGTACCGAGAGGTGAATGGAGTGATGGAAAGCAAGTCAAAGTCCACGAGAGACCTCACGGCCCATGAAGCACTAGACGGTCCGTGAGGCCCGTCGTGACCTCACACTTGAGAATTTCAGCATACCGGGAGGTAAATGGAGTGACGGAAAGCAAGTCAAAGTCCATGGAGCCTTTTCATGGGTTGTGGAGATATATACGGGTTGTGTACTTCACCGTAGAGTTGACATAAATTTGAGTAGGTACCATCGAGAATTTGAAGAAGCATGCAAAGGGAAGTCAACACGACCCTTTATGGGCCATGTAACTTACCATGGATCATGAAGAGGGTCATGGCGCCGAGACGATGTGGGACACTAATGAAAAACTCCAAGGAAAGTCACACGAGCCATTTACATGGGTTGTTAACCCTTACACGGGTCGTGAGGTCCACTTGTGAAGAGGTGTAACGATTTGAAGCCAAGTACAACACCATAGATGATTTCACGGTCCGTGTGAAGCCTCACGGGCCATGTCGATGCTCGTAGTCCAAGCTAACGCCTATTTTCATATTTTAAGTTGGATTAGGTTTTCCATGTATATATAAAAAAAAATTATTCCATTTTTAATTTACCATTGACTATTGGAGACAGAGAGTAACGTGAGAACACTATTTCATGCAAACATTACATTGAACTTTTGGAATTTAATCTTCTCTTAGGGGTTTTAATCTGTGGATTCATTACTTTATCAATAGTAAGTTCCTCATCATGAATTCTTTATCTTGTTGTGGGTTCTTTACATTGAATATGCTAGGCTAAACTCACAACTAGGATTGTGGGAACCATGACAATTCAATAAGGTGAACAAATTTGTGTTAAATTCTAAGATTGATTATTGTATACATTGTATTGTTCTTTACTTTAATGAGTCGACTTGTTGAGGGTATCCCTGTATTCATTACTTTCCAAGGAGGGATGTAGTGATTAGAAAAAAGAACTTTAAAACAGAAATTCAAAGTTAACAACCTAGTCTAAGTACTTGAGACCAAAAGGTGAAAGTAATATGGGATACGCAACAAGGGTTAGGAATATACATTCTGAGATATGGATGTAAGGGAGTACAACATTAGGTTCAATTCTTTGGCTAGATATGCACCAGATATTATACGTACTATGAGCGCCAAAGTTCATCGTTATATGAATAGTTTTGGGGGATCATTTGATCAAAGATGGCAGGATAGCATCTTATAGGACGGTGTAGATGTATCCCGCATACAAGCTTTTTGCTCAGACTATAGAAGACCTTTCTCATCAAAATCGGGATACCCACAGAGATAGGGAGAAGAATAAGAGGGCTCATACTATGGGGTCTTATATGGAGCCACAGGGTGATTTTAGGCCTCCGTTTCATCGATATCTACCTCGGTCAGTAGGTACTTTACCAACACAGACACAGATCCAGTGATATGATCATTATATTCAGTCCAGACCAGGGCAGAGTTTAGGCCAACCTAAGGGTCATTAACATGAGCGTTCTACATAAATGAGATAATCCACTCCTCCATGTACACAATGTGGTCAGCTTCACGCTAGCAGTGTAGAGGGGGTTTAGATGCATGTTACCATTATGGGCAGATGGGACATTTTGTTAGAAAGTGACCCTTAATTCAGTCCCGATTATGAATGAATTCCTAATGGTATTCACTGACAAGTTTCCAGGGATTCCCCCTGAAAGGGATATTAATTTTTCTATAGATTTTCTTCTTGATATGCAACCCATATCCATTTCTCCCTACAGAATGACTCTTGCAAAGCTATGATAATTGAAGGAGCAACTGAAGTATTTACTCGATAGAGGCTTTAGTAGGCCACGCATCTCCTTGAGGTGTTCTCGTTCTCTTTGTTTGAAAGAAAGATGCCTCCTTACGGATGGGTTTCAATTACAGGAAGCTAAATAAAGTCACTATCAAGAATAAGTATCCTCTTCTATGATTGATGACTTGTTCAACTAATTACAGGGTGCCAAATATTTTTCAAAGATCGACTTGCGATCCAGGTACCATCAACTACGAGTCAGGGATGTTGATATTCCAAAGATAACATTTAGGATTGGGCATGGACATTTTGAGTTCCTTGTCATGTTTTTGGTGGCTCAGATCTTTAAACCATTCTTAGATGAATTTTTGATTGTATTTATTGATGACATCTTGATATATTCATGGTTAGAAGTTGAGCATGTAGACCACTTGCGAGCCATATTACTGACTCTCCAGCACAATTGGTTATATTATAAATTCTCTTAATATGCATTTTGATTAACTTTTGTAGCTTTTCTTAGTCATGTTATTACAGGCAATGGTATTAAGGTCGATGGACAGAAGATTGAAACAGTAATGGTCTGACCAAGGCCCTTGAATCCAATAGAGATCCATAGCTTTTTGGGCTTGATAAGATATTATAGGAGGTTTATTGAGGGGTTCTCCTCTATCTCTGTGCTACTAATGAGATTGACGCATAAAGTAGCTAAGTTTCAGTAGACTGAAGCATGTAAATAGAGTTTTCAAAAGCCAAAGGAGAGGCTTACCACTGCACCTATCTTAGTTCTTCTAGATGGAACCAAAGGTTATAGGATATAATGTGATGCCTCGAGTTATCCTAGGTTGTGTTCTTATGCATCATGGTAGGGTTATCACATATGCTTCCAGACAGTTGTGAAAACATGAAAAAAATGATCCTACTCATGATCTTGAACTCATCGTAGTTATTTTACCTTAAAGATTTGGCGTCATTATCTATAGAGATTCATATTGATGTTTTTACCTACTCGCATAGCCTCTACTATTTATTTAAGCAGAAGGAGCTGGACCTACGACAAAGAAGGTGGCTAGAACTACTAAAGGATTATGATGTTGACATTTTATACCATCTCAGCAAAGCAAATATTGTTGATGCACTTAGCATAAATTCCAAGGACATTTTAATCCATATTGAGACTGATAAGGCTAAAATGACAAAAGACCTATGTCAACTAGTTAGCTTGCAAGTGTGATTAGTAGATGCAGAGGATTGAGGTGTAATCATTCATACTACAGTAAAATATTCCTTTATTACTAAAGTAAAAGAGTGACAGCGCGAGAATCCTGACCTTATGACACCAAGGTGAAGTATTCCCCAACAGCAGCATCCTTTACTTGAGCTAATTGGAGATGGTACCAAGGCCGCTTATGGGTGTCAAACATTGGAGGGCTCCGTTTTGAGGTACTTTCTAAGGCCTATTATTCTGGATATTCAGCCCACCCTGGAGCGACAAAAATTTATTAGGACCTTGGAAAATATTATTGGTGGAATGGCATGAAAAAGGATATTGAACAGATGGTAGCCCAACGTCCCAATTGTCAACAAGTTAAAATAGAACATCAGAGATCTGGAGGCCCATCTCAATATATTGAGCTTTCGTTATGGAAATAGGACATCATAAATATGGACTTCATCACTAGTTAACCTTGTGCTCCATGTAGGTGTTATTCTATTTGGATAATCATTGATAGGATGACAAAATCTACTCATTTCTTTCAATAAGAATGACATATTCAGTAGATTATCCTAGTCTTTATATTCGAGAGATTGATCACCTTCATAGAGTTCCATTATGTATTACTCCTGATCGAAGGGCTCAATTTACAACACATTTTTTGGAAGTCTTTCCAAAAGGATTTGGGCACTCAAGTAAATCTTAGCACTATTTTTCATCCATAAACTGATAGACAGGAAAAATATACCATTCAGACTATTGAGGATATGTTATGTGCCTACGTGTTGGACTTTAAAGGGAGTTGGGATGATCATCTACCTCATATCGAGTTTGCTTATAATAACAACTTTAAAGCTAGTATTAAAATGGCTCCTTATGAAGCATTATACGGATGAAGGTGTAGATTGTTGATCAGTTAGTTTGAGGTCATAGAGACAAAGTTTCTATGACCTAATCTAGTTCAGCAAGATATGAAAAAGTAAAACTTATTAAAGACCAATTGTAAATGGCCCAGAGTCAGCAGAAGTTTTATATGGATGTTCGACGATGAGACTTAGAGTTTGATGTAGAAGATTGGATTTTCTTAAAAGTATTACCTATGTAGGGTGTTATGCGGTTAGAAAAGAAATGGAAGATTATTCCTAGGTATGTAGGACCATATTAGATTATTCAGATTTTGGCAAGGTGGTATATGAGCTTGATTTGCCTTCAGAATTAGGAGTAGTTCATTTGGTGTTTCATGTGTCTATATTACAGAAGTGCATTAAAGATCCTTTGCGTATTACTTAAATTGAGGATATTCACATCACTGAAGACATATCTTGTGATGAGGTACCAATGGTTATTTTAGATTGACAAGTGAGAAAGCTTAGAAATAAAGAAGTGGCCTCCGTGAGAGTATTGTAGCAGGACAATAATATTGAGGAAATAACATGGAAAGCCAAAGAGGAAATGATAAAAAGGTACCCTTAGTTATTTATCACTTAAGGTGCATCATATTTCAAAATTAGTAGTTGTCTTTTTACAGTAACTTAAATTTCAAAGAATTTAGAAGTGTAATTTGTATATTTTGTCGCGGAATAGCTATACGAAGCTTAGTAGTTTAAATTTTTGAAAGTAAATTTATTGTTTGCAAGGGTACCAAGCATATCCTCAAAATTTACATTGTGGTAGATAGTAATACAACCAAGAAGCTTCCTTGAAATATTCACGGACGAATGTTCTTAAGGGGGGGAGACTGTGAGACCCCGTGTTTCTCGTCTTCCATAATATACATATTGTGGCATGTTGTATAAGGCATATATGACTCTGTATAGAATGTAAGGGTAATAAGGCTGAAAATAGATGGTAATATCAAAGGATTAAATTTTTAAGTCAAAGGAATCCCCTAAATGCATATTCGGGATTATAGAGATGGCCCAAGTGGCACCTCACCCTTTACGGAAGACTTAAATTGAGTTTCACTTCTTGGATGGGACTAAGAGTGCATAATTTGATAATAATGGATTTTTAAGGGGTATTTTAATATCCCAAAGTTCATATGTTAAGTTTCGGAGTCAAAGAAGTTGCAAGATAAAGTTTGGCAAAAGTTACCATAAGCTTCTTTAAAAAATCCTTCTTAAATTTGGGTCTACTTTATCAAACCACATTTCCAAAATTATAAAGAGTTAGAAGGTCCATGACCTATCAAAGTTAAGATCTACGAGTCTAGTTTACAATGGAAAAACCTCATATCAATACAACTTCAAAATAAAAAGTTATGAGAGTTTTATCATGATTGCCCGAGTAAGAAACTTGGTCATAGGCCAGGTCGGGTTAAGCCCAACTATATGTCAGCTATTTTGATGTTTTAAAGCTGGAAATGCATCATTTTCGTCCTAAAATAGTTCAACAACTGAAGAAAAAGATCCCACCAGGTCCTTATGTGATTTAGATAAGTTCTTCGTGTTTTTACTGTTAAAATTCACCTACGTTCCTAGAAAGGTATGCCTTATGCTTTGCGATTATTTTCCCCTCTTAATAGCTGTGTTTGGAGATTTTTTGGACTATAAAGAAGTGGTGTTCCTGCTAGTTATTTTATGGTATCAGTTGGTTTGTTCAGGTAATCATTTTGGGGCTCTTTTACAACCATTTTGACGAAGTTCTACGGATATTTCCTCGTGTAAATGTTATTTGACAAGTCTGGCCATTAATGCTCAATTATGGACTGTTTATAGGTGTTTTTAAGATGTGTATATATAGTTGTTACAATGCTTAGGATGTAAGGAACAACTTTCATGAAGAAACTTTGGGCATTCGGACGTCCTTTGGAAAGGTATGTTAAGGATAAGCTCCGATCTCCTTTTAGCATGAAATCCGAGATATTCCCAAAACATCAAATGTGATATTTTACCATTCTGTTGCTAGGAAGACCTTATTTCAAAGGCATTGGGATTGTAGCTAGATTATTTTCACGATGATATTAGTTTGATATTCCATTCGAACGCTCAACTGAACAGTCAATATCTATAGATCAATTTATCAATTTTTCTTGACTACCGGTCCATATGTTGAGGTATTCCTCTTTTTTTATGGGGTGTAACTAAAAATAAAGGCAAGTTATGAGGGGAATGTAATATTCATAGTCAGTCCTTTTTCCTTATTAAGACCATATTTTAAGAACTTAAAAAGTAACATGTTAATTTCCAATAATCTCCAATATAACGTTTCTATTTAAATTATTAATGCACTTTATTCTTTTTAGTAATTTCTTTTACTAATTGACATGGAACCAAGTGTAAGCATTATGTGAAGTACCTTTATGAACATTCCCAAAATTAAGGCTTCATTCTAAATATTGAGTTAAGTTGTCAAACTTATTTGAAAGACATGTAAGATCCCACATGTCATATGTTTATGTTACGACAATGATTATGATGTTATGAGGATAAGTGTACCAATGAGCCAAGATTAGATGAATTTATGTTATGGTCTATGATGTGCATTCATATCATACATTGCACGTTATGCATGGACTTTGAGCTATAATCCAAGGTATGAAGCCTATTTGTCCAACTGACTATATATATGTATATGATATGGATGGCCATAGGTTGGCAAATATGATATCGTGTAGCTCTCAGAAAGGACCACCATTGCTAGCATTTATTTGGGTATGTCATGCATTTGCATCTATATATATGTATTCACGACATGCGATTACTCGAGCATACCATGCATATTTGATCACTAGAAGGCTGAGTGTAGTCTAGGAAGGTTACCTGAGTCTTGGTTACAGGTGGTATTTCTATTACCCTTTTTACTACAGTTATCTATGGTTTCACTTTCTGCCTTACATACCAGTACATGTTCATTCGTACTGATGTCCTGTTGCCTGGGGATGTTGTATTTTATTTTGTGTGTGCATGTTCGTAGTGATTCTGATTGACACCTCCACTAGGAGCCCAGTTCAGCTGTGAGTTGATAAGCTCCACCTTTTCTCGGAGCTTTCACAGGATGCTTACTTTTTGTTGTACAGTTGGGTATCATTGAAGCCCTATCCCAACAATATTAGTGAATCTCTTAGAGGCTATTATGAATATGTTACTTTGGGTTGGTTCTCTTGTGTCTTTCTGTCTTTAGTCATAGGATTGATATGTATATGTAGTGTGTGACTGTACCTTTGTTATTGCAGCCTTGTTGGCTAGCCAATACTTTATCATTTTGGTTTACCTAGCTTGATGTACAAGACTTATTATTGTCCAGGTCATGACCTAAATGGTCCAAGCTTTGAAAATGACCTAAATGGTCCAAGCTTTGTTTGTCAGATATTATGTTGCCCGATCTTTTGGCCCCTAGGTGAGTCAGTTGGTATGTTCAGTGGCTTATTCAACCAATGACGGTATCGAGTATCAATTGTTCCTCCTCTCCTTTTGGGGCGTGACAATATAAACATAATAGGGATGGGACCTCAACCGACATATGACCAAGTGAACTATAACTTGGAACTCCGTCGTCTACCCCACAATGGATAAAGAGGTGACCTACTTGATAAAGGTAGGTCCATTCTTAGTCATCTCATAAGAGGCATAAACATGAACCTATGTTTGGCACATAGTTTGACAAAAAGAAGTATAGACCCTTGGAGATAGTCCACCCTGCCTCCAATCCCTAGGTGCTAAGCCATCATCCCACAAGAATACATATTCATATACATGCTTTTGAAAAGAGAATAAGTGCTTTGAAATCATAACCTTGTATAACTAGGATTAAACACCACATCACTTTCTTTAACTTCATGAATACGTGACTAAAAAGTCAAATCATTCTTCGTGACATACTTTCATGAATAGGAATAGCTCCATTCTATACATAGATATGAGAAAGGAGTATGGACCCTTGGGGATAGTCCACCCTGCCTCCAATCTCAATTCTATGCTCCTTTAAACATATACATTTGGTGTAAACACCCATCATTTGCTCAAACAGCCATATCATAGACATAGTGTGATCACAACCTTGTCATAACCATTCTTCACTTCGAAACATAGTCATAAACATAATTGGGACTTAACCCACATCATAATTTCATTAAATCCATGCTCATGAATGCTAATGCAATGAATGATGATAGGATAACATCGCCAGTAACATTTATATCAACATGATAAGATAGATTCATTCTTAAATCATAATGAAATCCACAATTAAAAGCATAATTCATACTACCCATGCTTGAATTGAAGACTTAAATAGACATGCATAATTGAATCTTCATAATCTCAATGCAATTCATGATAATTGAACTTAAATCACTTTAAAATCATCAAATAAGTACAACCCATACTTCAATTTAATTAAATCCACACTAATGTAAAAGACCCATATTCAAAGTAAACTTAAATTTCATAAAATCAAATGCAAAAGAGTTTTGGGGTCTTCATGATTGAAAGAGGACGATGAATAAATCCCAAATACCTTGATTAACTAGAAATCTTAAGGAGAAAAATGATTGAAGAAGAAGACCTCCTTGAATTTCAACTTGAACCTTCAATTCACATTTGAAAGAGAGCTTTAGATGAGAGAGCTTGAATATTCTAAATGTTTGAATTGAATTTCAATAGGAATGAAGGTGTATTGGCTAAATCAGATGTTTAGGAGGGCTTAGGATGAATAAAATAACCTTTGGAAATCACCAAAATTACAATTAAACCATTAATAAAATGAAAGCCAAAATGTTTCTAGAGTCGTCTAGATGACCCAATACAAGAGCCATGTAAAGGTGCACAGGTCATGTACCCATCCATGTAGAAGTACTTAGAAACATTTTCGTTGATGAAGTTTCGAGATGGTAATCCCATACTAAGAAATTTTCACTCCAATCAACCAAATGGGAGGCCATACGACACGACCCATGAGCTCTCACAAGGACCGTGTACTGGTTTGTGATACTCACTTGGCCCAAATCCAGCCAAGTACTTGCACCACAAGAAGCCACACGACTCGTGAAGTGGCAAATGGGTCGCGTAGGTGACCATCAAAGTGACGTGAATTCTGGAACGTTAACCTTATACTTAGAACCAATCCTTAGGTTGAGACCTTCACGAAACACTTCACCATGCCTCGTAAGAGGTCATACAAGACCCCCACACTGACCATTAAGTGGTTCACAACCCGTTTGGGGTCCCCTAGAACCTTGCCTTAGCACATATTTTCAGAAAAATCCCTATACAGACATTTTTATGAAAAAAGTCATAACTTCTCCATCTGAACTCCGAATCAAGTGAAACCAAGTGCGTTGGAAAGATAACTCACAGATATTAAATTTTATAGGTTATGTACCACCCAAGTCTTCTTGTTATAAGATATATGACAAGTTAAAGTTGGCCCTTCCAACGATTCTCATGGAAAGCTTAACCAATAAGACTCCTTTGCCCATGGCTTGATGAATGAGACACATGACAATCATAAATCACATCAACCAAGATTGAAATCAGTGAAGTACGCACCGATAAAGTTTAAAAACTTTTGGGTTGTTACACAAGGTAGCCTACGAGACCTCACCTACGGGTCGTAGATGGCCCTCGTGGTTTTCTCCTAGTGACTTTTCTCAGTCACTTTTCTCAGTTCTCTCTGGGCCTTATCTCGAATTAGGTAGGATGAATTTGAGGGGGTAGGGTTTTACAAACACCCCCTAAAATATCCTAACTTAGAAAGTCTTGAGAGTCAGAAGAAAGTGCAGTTCTGTTGAAGCTTAAGTTCTACGAGTTGCATCCATGGCCGATGATTATTTCACAAGCCGTAGATGGGGTGCCGTAGAATTGTGCCTTATAGTGTTAAGCCTCGGTCAATTTCTCTAGAGAGTTTTATGACCCATAGAAAGTTCTACAAACTATAGTAGGTTTTCATAAACAAACTCCTACAACTCCTATTTTAAGCTTGATTTTCACAAGATTAGTTCATGATCAGTAGAAAGTTCTATAAATCGTAGATCAAATTTCATACTCTAGTCCTATGATTGAGTCAATGAGTTCCAAGGACAGGGTTTACAACTTGTAGTCCAATCCACGATGCATAGATTAGCATTTGTAGTTCAAAACCTAAAAATATAGTTATAGTACTTTTTGTACAAACCAATAGAAGACGTTGGTAAAAGGGTCTATGAACCATAGAAGGTTATCTTAAACCCAAGATCAGAAACTCAGAAGATTGATCCAATTCTGAGATAGGCCTTCTACGACCTGTAAAGAGAACCAAGACCTATAGACGGGGTCTCTTATTTGATTCAGCATTTTTAATGAGGGATAATTTTATCTTTTTTCCATCCTTTTCTAACTAAAGTCATAAATTTTTAGGAGTATGTTGGTTCTCTTATCAGTATAGAATAGGCCTAAGCTCTCATTAACATTTAGATTATTTAAGAGCAAGATTAGAGAGGAGAAAAGCTAGAATTTCAATAGCTTCCATTGAGGTCTTCGAATTGCGATTGTAATCTTTATCTTCTAGGTATGTAAGGCTATTCATAGTGTTAGATTGAGCTCTTTCATGTGTCTTAAATCTAAATTCAATTAATTATTAAGTATGAGTTGAGTTTAGCTCTAATTCTCTTGTATTCTGAATTGAGTTAATTCTTTATTCTTTGAGTCCACTAAATTATGCATTGAGATTATCGTTAATTCTATACTCAAATTCTTGAGATGGGCATTCATGACTATATTCCCATGAACCCTAATTGACTTGATGATCATGGTTTTACTATGTACTATTTTAAATTGAGATTTGAGGACTTTTATGCATTGGGCAAAATATGATTTTGACTTAATTGAAGCATATATTATTAAGTCTAAATGAGTATGAGTTTTGAGTATAAATAATGATTTGAAAAAAAGTTGAATGATATGTAATTGATTTTAAAAGCATATGACTTGAAATCAAATGAATGTGATTAGTTGAGATGAGTTTGATTTTGAAAAGTTCATTGAGACTTGATAAGATGATTTGATTTAAAATATTTTTATATGATATAAATGAGCATAATGAATTACTTTGGGAGTAGTATTGAGCATCAATTTGTGTAGGAGTTTAAGTAACTCAAACTCCATAAACTACGTATCCAGCATAGAATAGGATTCACTGCATGTCTTGTCCCAAAAAAAGATTTATTTGATTGTAGGTTTAGTGATGGTTGATCATTCCATACCCTAGCAAGGTTTTGGATGGATGCAGAAATAATAGTGAAGAGTTTTATACACACTCGCTCATAGGTGATGATTGTTGGTTAGAGAAATGTTTTATGCTGAATGATTTGATTCGGTTGAGATTTGTATACTTCCTCATCTTATTGAATTAAGTTGAGTTTTATTGTTGTCATTGATTATTTCCTGAGCATGTTTCTATTCAGCTATTGTACAAACTGTACATTTCATGTACTAATGTCATTCAATGTTGCATTATTTTATGATGTAGACATAGGTATTAAGGACCCTCAACAAGTGTTTTATTGAGAAAATACTTCTTTCTAACTAGTGGTGAGACCTCATTGCCTTCAAAGGAATCATATTGTTTTATTGCTTTTAGTTGAGAATTGCTTTTGAGATAGTCATGAACTAATCTTAATACCTTCTTATGATTGGATAGAGGCTTCATAGAAAATGATAGATATAGTTGAAATCAAATTAATCGTTCTTTCAGAGTCTTTTTTTAAAAAAAACTATTTCCATTATTGAGTTATGAATTGATTGATTTGAAAATCGATTTGGTTCTACAATTACTCCTATTTAATTGTTGATTGACTAGCCCATTTATGCATTCCTTTACCAATTGAGTCTCTCACTAATTGAATGAGTGAATTTAGTCGAGTGGTTCACTCAGAATTAATGACAATTTTGAGTGCCAACCCACCTAGGGTAACCTCTTGAGACATAACAAATTAAACTTGATATCAGAACATAAAGTTTAAGAGTCATAGGGTGTCTATGAAGCCGTGTCTAGTGGAGTCTTGCTTATGTGTGATGCACCACACTTATAATAAAGAGGCTACATGGCATAAAAGAAATTTCCACTTTTTTCGCATTCTGAGTTGGTGTGATATAGTTTAACTCTATAAAAATTCTTTTCTAATTTATGTGTTTACAAATTTGCTAATAATGCCTCAAAAATGTACCACCAGTCAAAGAACACTGCTAACACTGAGGTTTCATAGTCTGAGATGCCTTCACAGTCAGGGATGAGGTCTAGAGGCCGACATGCTTGATTTGTGTCCCAAATGTCTGTTGATATCTAATTATTACCCTTCACAATACAAATTAATTATAAAGTTTCTTCAATTTTTCAATATTTTTGGAGTTATTATCTTTGAAGAATACGAAAAAATATTTTGAGAATTATTATGTTATTAATTATTACATTTTCATACTTTTTCAAAAATCATTCCAAAAATATTTTCGTTTTGTAATTACCTTAATTTAATTATTTTTAGAATTAATTGATTAACAATTAAGCTAATTATTTACTTTGTTAATTTTTAAAAGAATCTCATTAAGTGATTTGTTATAAATTTGCCTTATGGCCAAACTAATCATTTCACTCAATTTGGCCAGATCTTTAAAATCCTAAATAGAACAAGATTATAACTAAAGTGACCAAATTTCAATTAAATTCTCACCTCCCTTAAATCCCAATTTCAGACCGAATTTGGGTCTAATTTTGGCCCAAATTCCATTTAATTTTCAGCCCAACTACCCCGGTCCAATTCCAATTTCAGTACATAGAATACATACATATTTTCCCACACGACACCCCACGGGTTTGTCCTTTTTTCTTTCCTTTCTTCCTCATGCGACTCACTCCCTCAGTTCCTTCCTCTTCAACATTCCAACAGCAGCAAATTGATTCCAGAAAATATTCCAATAATTCAAAATTCTTTCCAAACAGAATCTGCACATACGTGGCTCCTTATCCTTTTCCCAGTATGAATCCATTAGGACACAGAACCAAGTGTCGCGATCATACCATTCATCAATCCGTTGAAAATTCTTAACGAATTTGGCGAGCTCATGTCTTATTCACTTGAAAATTCAAATTTTGATTTGGAAAAATATCTGAATTTTATCATTTCCCCTATTTTTTCTGTAATTCCTCACCTATAAATACCATCTCAAAATTCAGAAAAGGGGTTAAACTTTGGACCCTCGAAGAACATATTATTTTGTTCCTTAATAGCTAGATTTTAGAGGTCAAGAAATTTCATCAAGATCACTTAGAAAATGTAGGCTCTATTAATGGAATTTACAGATTTAGGGATCTAGGTAAAGAGAGAGGATTCAGAAGAGGAAGAGAGAGAATTTATTAAATGTAACTTTTCTTATTACAGATCACACATTACATGTGTATTTATATACTTCTTCTAACAGAATCTATGACATATAACTAACTGATAACTAACTTCTCTAACTAACCTATAACAAACTTTTAACCATGGTAGCTTGTTAACTCTATAGTGTAGTTAACACTCCCCCTCAAGCTCATGGTTTAAATAGGTTCAGAACTCCAGCCTTGTCCAGTAGCTGGTGATGTTGTGCTTTGCCCAGTGTCTTTGTTAGTATATCAGCTAGTTGGTCTTTTGAGTGAGTGAACTCAGTCTTGATCATCCCTTGACAGATCCTTTCTCTTACAAAGTGACAATCTATGTCAATATGTTTGGTTCTTTCATGAAATATGGGGTTTGCAACAATTTGGAGTGCTTCTTTGTTGTAGCTCAATTTGAACTCCTAGTTCTTTGAATAGACCTTTTAGCCAAGTGACTTCAGCTACACAATTTATCATGCTTCTAAATTCAGCTTCTGCTGAACTTCTAGACATTGTTTCTTGCTTCTTTGACTTCCAAAAAATAAGAAATCCACCAAACTTAACTAAGTACCCAGTGACAGACCTTCTGGTTTCTAGGCAGGCTCCCCAATCTGAATCATAATAGGCAGTCAGTTGACTAGTGTCTTCAGCTTTCATTAGCAGACCAAGCCCTGGAGCTTCTTTAATGTATCTAACAACTCTGAGTGCAGCTTCCATGTGGGATTCCTTGGGACAGTGCATGTATTGACACCATACCTGAACTTAAAAGGATAGATCAGGCTTGGTCGTAGTAAGATATAGAAGTCTGCCTATAAGCCTTTGATATCTTCCAGGATCCTGTAGTATTTGATCTTTAGGTTCTTTTTCCTGAGATACTGCTTCATCATACTATATTGAGGTGAGTTTATGGTTTTGTTCTAGTGAGGTACTTGCAGGTTTAGCTCCCCCTAGACCACATTCAGCTATCAACTGTAGTGCATATTTTCTTTGAGACATGTGAATGCCTTTACTTGATCTGGTAACTTCTATTCCTAAGAAGAATTTGAGCTCCCCTAAATCTTTCATCTTGAACTATTTTTGTAGATCCTCTCTAGTATCGTTTACAAGGCTTTTATTGCTTCCAGTAACCAGTAGATCATCAACATAGACCAACACAATAAGGATATCACTGTCAGCATGTCTATTGAACAATGAGTAGTCATTGGGGCTTTGCTTAAATCCCAGTTTGATCATTGATTCTATTAACTTTAGATTCCACTGTCTTGGGGCCTGTTTGAGGCCATAAAGTGACTTGTGGAGTTTTCAGACCTTACCATACTCCCCCTGTCTAGAAAACCCAACAAGCATGGACATGTGGACATCCTCAAGAAGGTCTCCATTAAGAAAGGCATTATGAACATCCATCTGATAAATACACCAGACTTTTGAAGCAGCAAGAGCCACAATGGATCTAATAGTAACCACCTTTGCAACAGGGCTGAAGGTTTCACCATAATCCATGCCTTCTTATTGGCTGAAACCTTTAGCTACCAACCTTGCTTTAAGCCTTTCAATCTCACCAGTAGACTTGTACTTCACCTTGTAATTCCATTTACAACCAATTGGTTTCTTTTCGAGGGGGGGGGGGTAAGTGAACTATGCTCCAAGTATCATTAGCTACTAAGGATGCAATTTCCAGTTTCATAGCATGAACTAACTGAGGGTCAAGTGCAGCCTCCTTATAAGAGGAAGGTTCATACATAGCTGAATAGGTTGATAAGGTATGAAGATATGAAGGGGACAACTGGTTAAAATACATGTGATTGGATAAAGGGAAGTTACAATGATGGCTTTTAGGTTGAGTGACAAAATCCTGAAGCCACAAGGGTGGTTTTCTTTTTCTTGAGGACTTTCTGAGAGAAACAGATTGTAGGACACCACCAGTGGTGAGATTAGTGGGACCTGGTTCTTGTAGTTGAGGTGATGAAGTAGTGGGAGGCACATATGGATAATTAGGAGAGGTAGGAGGAGAGTTATATGTAATAGTGTTAGTGGGAGGGTTTTCTGGATATACTAAAGTTAAGACAGGAAAGATAGGGTCTGGTGAGGTTTTGAAATCTTTAAAGGGAAAGAGATCCTCTTTGAACACTACATGTCTATTCACAATGATTAGATTTGGAGGGTAAATCATAGAGGATGTAACCCTTTTGAGTAAGGGAATAGCCTAGCATGACAGTTGGAATTGCTCTAGGTAAGAATTTGTCAAGTATTTTGGGACAAGAAGCATAGCATAACCAACCAAATGTTTTGAGGTGAGCGAGTGAGGGGGGATATGAGTAGAGAACTTCAAAGAGAGTTTTATAGTTGAGAAGCTTAGAGGGAAGCCTGTTAAGGATATATACAGTAGTAGAAACACATTCACCCCAGAATCTCAAGTGAACTGATGCTTGGAATCTGAGGGCCCTGGCCATTTGTAGGATAGTTCTATGTTTTCTTTCAGCAACACCGTTTTGTTGTGGTGTATACACATAAGTACTCTGATGAAAAATACCAAGAGTGCTGAGAAGAGACTGGAATTTATGACTAAAAAACTCACTCCCATTATCAGTCCTCAAAGTTTTAATACTTCTTGAGAACATGTTTTGAACTTGAGCAAGAAAGTTTCTTACTACAACTATTGTTTCAGCTTTAGAAGACATAAGAAAAATCCAGGTAAATTTGGAGAAATCATCAACAAGAGTCACAAAATACTTCATTCCATTATGAGTAGGGACTCTATAGGGGCCCCAAATATCACAGTGCACTAGTTCAAATACAGTCTTTGAGGAATGAGTACTTGTAGGGAAGGGAAGTTTAGTTTGTTTGGCTAGGGGATAGACAATACAAGGAAGTAAAACTTCAGTATCTAGAAATCCAAGGCTAGGTGACCTTTTTATTGTATCTACAGATGCATAGCCTAGTCACCTATGCCACAGAGATATATACTCAGAACAAAAAGTTGAATGAATATTACTGTTTGCTGAATTGTTTTGAGCGATAGAGTTTAGGTTTTCCTTGAGAAAGTAGAGGCCCTGATCTTTTTTACCAATCCTATTGACCTGTCCACTGTAGAGATCCTGAAAAAAGAAAAAATCAGGAAAGAATGCAGCTATGTATTGAAGTTCTTTGGTGAGTTGTGACACAGAAAAGAGATTACACTTAAACTCAGGAACAAATAGAACATTTTCAATGGTCTGGACACCAATAATTTTAGTACTTCCAGTATGTGAGATTGATGTCACACCACCAATAGGCAAATGGACTTGTCTTAGTTCAGACTTTGGTATTGTCTTGACATTGTCTAGCACATCAAGTTTGGAGG
The DNA here is from genome assembly GCA_038996855.1 of Solanum aculeatissimum. NCBI lineage: Eukaryota > Viridiplantae > Streptophyta > Magnoliopsida > Solanales > Solanaceae > Solanum > Solanum aculeatissimum. The sequence goes on from JBCEWC010001280.1 coordinate 35,697, forward strand.
ACATATGATTAGTGTCTCCAGTGTCAATTATCCATTCTTTGTTCACATATTTGGACACCAAAGCAGATAGAATACTACCTGCAGTAGCTATTTTAGTTGAGTGTTCTCCATCTTCACTTCCCTTGGCTAGCAATTGTAAGATCTAATGGTACTGCTCCTGTGTGAAAAAAACAATAGGGGTCCCATTTGGGGTAGTGCTAACAGTGTGAGTTGTACTTGTTTCAACTTGTCTTGCAAAAGAACTTAAGGTTCCACCCTTCTTCTTTGATTTCCAACCAGCTGGATAGCCTTTAACTTTGAAACATTATTCTTTGGTATGTCCTCTATAGCCACACACTTCACTCATAATGAGAGGTTTCTGAGCCTTTTGTGGTTTGTTCTGACCTTCATGTTGTCCTCTTTTAGAACTACCATCACCACCTGATTGATATCCAAAAACATTATTACCTTGACTAGGACAACCACTTCCTTTTAGACTGAACAAGGCTGCACTATCCACAAACTTTGATAGTGGACTGTTATGATCAATGTGAGCTACGTTCCTTTGACTTTCATGATCAACCATAAGTGAGAAGGATTTGTTTAAACTTGGAAATGGTGTTTGCATCAGAATTTGACCTCTTGTTGCATAAAAAGACTCATTCAATCCCATTAAGAACTCCAGCAACCTCTGATACTCACAATGCTCCTTGAACTTCTTAGACTCAACACAAGAACATCTTGGACAGGGCATGATTGAATCAAGCTCATTCCATAGGCCTTTAAGGACAGTGTAGTAGTATGTGACTGTCATAGTTCCCTGAGTAAGGCTATGAATCTCCTTGTGAAGTTGAAAGAGGTGTGCACCATTGAGCTTATCAAACCTCTCCTTTAAGTCACTCCACACTTCATGAGCATCACCACCATAAACCACACTACTAAGTAAGCCAGGTTGAACAACATTCATTATCCAGGATAAAACCACAACATTCCATTTCTCCCAAATGTCAGATAATTCAGGTGCAAAATTGGATTTGGGAAACTTGCCATCAACAAAACCTAGTTTACTCTTTCCTAGAAGACCTATACGCATAGATCTACTCCAAATTGCATAGTTCTCAGAAACAGTAAGTTGCAGAGAAATCAGGGAGCTACCTGGAGTATCATTTGGATGAAGATACAGAGGGTGATTATGATCTATCACTAGAGCTACATATGTTGTTGTTCCAATCATTGTATGTGCTGTATTTGAGGTGAGATTGTCAGCTTCAATGCGCGAGAGCTAATTCCTTTTGTGTTTGCCACTATTGTTAGCTTGAGATCTCAATCTTTTATCTGAGTGCTTACTCACGATTCAACACTTCTCTGTAATTGAATCTAAGCACTCTGATGCGTGACTAGACTCTAGATCTATCTAGCTTGAGGAGTTAACGAGGCTCTGATACCATGAAGGCTCCATTAATGGAATTTACAGATTCAGGGATCCTGGTAAAGAGAGAGGATTCAGAAGAGGAAGAGAGAGAATTTATTGAATGTAACTTTTCTTATTACAGATCACACATTACATGTCTATTTATATACTTCTTCTAACAGAATCTATGACATATAACTAACTGATAACTAACTTCTCTAACTAACCTATAACAAACTTTTAACCATGGTAGATTGCTAACTCTATAGTGTAGTTAACAGAAAATTCAAAGGTTTGGATATTTTGGTTGTTTAAATTCGAAAGTTTTCCGAGGGTCAATCTGTTCACAGTGATGGAAGCTCTTCTTTGATTAAGCTTGTTGTCCCGATATCGCTGCTTCAAAAAAGATAATCCCATTTCCTCTGTTTTCATTCGTTTCAATATCAAACAATATTTGTTAGGATGGGTTTTGTTGAAATGGTTAAATTAAAGTTTAGATTTCAAAGACTTACTTCTGTTTGACGATTGGAAATTGTTTTAGTATGTATGACTGTTGTATAGTCTAAAATGGTTTCGCTTCAGTTGATTTCAATAACGATATGAATTGGGCGATTTCTTTTCATCTCTATTTGCTTTGTTTCCGTCGATGTAAATAGTACATGTCATCTTGGTTGTTCTTCACTGTTACAGTTTCTCGCTAAATGCTAGCTAATTTCAAGCCTCGTTTAGCTTAAGTTTCATTCATGTTAAGTTGATATTTTCCATTTCAAGTTCATATGCCTCCCTGGAAATCAAATCTCTGTTGAATATTCAAGTTATGAGGTGTGCTCTTTTTGTTGCTTTTTGCAGATTGTTTGGCTATTAAACATTAAGTGTCTGAATGACTAATCTATTTGAGGTTTATTATAGTCTAAGTATGTGAATCTGTCGATGGTTATGGCTGAAACATTATTTCTTGAGATATTATTTTAGTTCCAAGTCATTGTAGTCCAGAGAAGGTGCTGGACATTGTTGTGTCCCTGCTCCCCTATTATCACAATTTGTTAAGTGCATCTGTTGTTAGTTGCCTAACAGATATACGGCCTTGATTTTGTTTTACTCTCTTTGGATTTAGATTTGCATATATAGTTTAGAAAATAATTTCATTTCTATTCATGTTTTTGGAAAGCACATGTAGATTCATATGAATTTTGTTATAACTTGGTGTCTGATTCATGTAAAAATTAGTCCATAAGTTATAGATTTGGTTGAAATTTTCATTTGCTAATTGTCTCCTTGGTTCGCTGTATGCATACTTTCTCCATGACTTTTCCAATTATGGGTGGAGAGTTTTAGATGAGATTTGATAAGTTTTGTTTAGTTTCTATTCAAGATCTCTAGTAAATGCTCAAGTGCTTTGCACTTCTCAAATATTTTCGGCTCCTTTTTATTGGACTCTTAACTTTTCCTGTTTTCATTTCGGAATGGGTCGTGAAAGCTCAAACTCCTCCTTCTCGAGTCAGTCTTGATCATGCTTGTATGAAACAACAACAAATATACAGGTCTCTAACAGTAATATATAGGAATACGGGAGATACACAGGGATAAATGATGTGTATACATTGGTATATAATGATAATATACACTGACGTGATACAACAAAATGGGTCAAAGTTCAAGTTATTGACAGCGGCAGTCCAGTAAGATCAAAGTATGAGATTACAGGCGTAAAGCTGGTGGAAGGTGAAGTAGATGCATTGATATACAGTGTATATACCTCACTGGTATACAGGTTGGAGATGGGCCAAAAGCCCCAATTTTGGCAGCAGCAGAAAGTGGGTTAAACAAGCCCAAATAATTTCTTTTATCTTGCTAGAAATAAGGGAAAAATTACATAAGTGAAGGTCTTTAAATTAATATATACCAAAATAAAATATACTTTTATTTTATTATCATTTCTAGCAAAATGTAGCAATGTGAGATTGGAGAGAAAATTGAGTAAAATTTAATAGAAAAAGTAGAGAAGAAGTTGGGGTGAAAATCAATTCGATATATATGATTAAAAAAATGTTGTTGCTATAAGTGGTAAATATTTTCAAAATATGGGATAGTTAGGTGATTTTTCCTTTTTAAAATTTAGAAACTCAAATTCCCCCCTTATTTCTAAATTTTGAAGTTAGGTATTTTGGTTAAATTTATATGCTTAAATGACTGAATATATTTTACTTAGAATTTTCAAGATTTACTAGATTAAATTGATTTTCTAAAGTTAGTCAAATGAATTTAATCGTCGGGTAATCGCATGTTAGTAGTCATTTTGAGTGTTGAAAAACTTCTTAAAATGGACATTTGAACTTTTACCCATTTTCTCTAAATTTTTAGGAATTTTTGTTAAATCTTAAAAATTAAGTTTTCTTAATTTCTTTTAAAAAATTAAGTGGCGACTTCCTAATTATTATTTTTTTTGAAAATATTGATTTTTCTTAAATTAATTAGGATTAAATCAACTTTTTTTTAGAAATAGTCCTTTTCCCGATATAGCAATGCCTACTAGTCAGTCTAATCCTACTTTTGAGGTTGACTTTAAGGGAGCTATTTCTATGCTCAATCAATTGATATTTGCTCAAAGTGGTCATCGCAGTTCTCCGGTGCCTAGCTCTAGCTCTCAAGATCTATCAACATCAGTGAGGATTAGGGACTTCTTGAGAATGAGCCCACCAATTTTCTCATGTTCTAAGGTTGAGGAGGACACTTAGAACTTTATTAATGAGGTGGAAGATTTTGAAGTCTATGGATAGTACAAAAGTTGATGGGGTTGAGCTTGTCTCTTATTAGCTCAACAATGTGGCTAATGTCTAGTACAACTAGTGGAAGAAAACTCATGGTGAGAATATTGAGTCTGCTATTTGGGATGAGTTCAAAGAGGCATTCATTGATCACTTCTTTCCTCGAGAGTTAAGGAAAGCAAAGGTTGAGGAGTTTGTAAATGTTAAATAAGAGGGAATATAATGACAGTGAAGAAATACATTCTTAAGTTTATTCAACTATCTAGGTATGCTACAAAGATAGTTCCAGATGTAAGGGCTAAGATGAGGAAATTTGTTTTCGATTTGGGTAGGCAGGTAAAAAAAGAGTACAAGGCATCACTCCTGATTTTTTATATGAATATTTCTAGACTCATGGTATATGCCTAACAGGTAGAGGAAAATTAGAAGAAAGATACAGAAGAGCATTTGAGCAAAAGAACAACTCATCAGGATATGAACCTAACCAACAAAAGCAAGATAAGTGTGACAAGTCCTACTTTCAAAAAAGATCTTTGGGTTATACATCATTATCTGCAACTGCACCCAACTACAGGTATGATAAAAAATCACAGGGCCACTTGAATTTGAGAGCTCAAGGTTTCTAATCCTAAGAAAATATGGCTCAAGGTCCCAAAGGAAAACTACCTTGTGGGAGATGTGGTAAGATCCACTGGGGAAGTGTCGAGAGGGGACCAACAATTTTTACAAGTGTGGTCAAATGGGCCATATATAGAGAGAGTGTCCAATATGGATACAGAGAAATTGGAGAAACAAGACCCAATCTTCTTATACAACACCAACAACTAGACCAACCTAAAGAGGTAATACTTAGGGAACAAAATGAGGTTTAAATCGTCTGTATGTTATGGATAGTCGCCACGATCAATAGAACTCACCAAATATTTTCACTAGTAGGCTTCATGTTTTTTCTCATGATGTGTATGATTTACTTGATTTGGGTGTGACCTTGTTGTTTGTGACCTCTTATGTGGTTGTTAAGTTTGGGATCCTTTCTGAGAGTCTTCTTGATCCATTCAGTGTTTCTACTCTTGTTTATGAATCCATGATGTACTATCAAAATACAACAATTTTAATTCTTTAAACTTAGAATTTTGTGTGTCATCTAAGTGATGTTAGTAGATTTGATGTGTTTTTATATTATTTTTAAAGGATTACAAGATTCATAATATTTTTTAGGAGGTTGCCAAGTTTAGCAACTTTTTGGTAAAGTACGAGACCACCTATGGGCCGTGGTTTAATCCATGAGACGTAGGTGGAGGATCGTGGTTTTGATCCAGAGTTGAAGTATTTTTCTGAAATTAGAATGACGATTAACCAAACGGGTCATGGTTCATTCCATGACCCGTAGACTTGTTCATGGAAAAAGAATTAGAGTTTCTGGAAGTTAGCAGGATGCAAACGTTTATGACTCGTAGTCCATATTACGAGTCGTAGTTGGAGTCTTGTACATAAAGTCAGTATTTAGGAAGGCAGTCTATGAATTCCCATCAACGAGCCATAGATTGATTCACGAGTCATACTCTGGCTCGTGGATGGCCTGAATCCAGTTTTTCTAATTAGTTTAGGATTTAGTTTTCTATGTTTATCAATAGGGTTTTTAGTAATTTTTGGACGTATAGACCATCAAAACACATATTATTACTTTTCTTTTGAGTTGTTCTTAGAGATATTGAGTTGATACAATTTGTAAGATCTTGATATTGCTATTTACATGGAGATTTTGAATTTTATGTCACGACCCGGAAGTGGGGCCTAGATGTGACATGGAAAAAGAGAATCCAAAAGTCCTCAATCAAGCCATCAACATCATTACTCACATCATCAGTTCGGAAGAGCAGAAAAGTAAACACATAGCACATAATTCTAGGGAAAATGGGGCTTTGGACTCAAGCTATGGGGATGTTACCGGGAATGGGATGAACATGAATCACATATCACATAACAAGTATTTCTAAGGGTCGGGTAATTAGGACTCAAGTTATGGGGGCATACCGGGTTAGGGGACTTTCTACACAAGCACATTCCCAACATTCACAAGCCCATAAACTGTAACAACCCGAAAATTTTTGAAACCTCTTATGGTTGGTCTTGTATGATTTTATACTGTTCATTATTGAAATTTGGTAGCCACGGGTCGAGTTTAAGTGGTCGAACGCAAAATGGATTTTAGGGCCTAGAGAGGTCGTTTGGACAGTGAGCTTCACAGAACCATAACATTTTATGTGGGTTGAACCGTGTGGGATACAAAATATAAAATTGAATCTCTTTGAATTATCTTCTCCATGAAACTGGTTTCACTCAATTCCAAATTTGTATGAGGAAGTTATGGCCCAAAGAGTGAGACTGCCTGAAATTCGAAATACATTGAAAAGGGGCCCTAAAAATGGCCCAAGGCAAGGAAGACGGATCGTGGTACTGTTCATGGTCCATGTGGGGTTCCGTAAGATGGTTTAGAGAGCATGGGGTGTCCAAGACCCACCCTACAAACTAAGTTAGGGTCCACGGACCACCCCACGGTCCGTGAGACCTCAAATGGACAGTTTGGTGGTCCGTCAAGTTGGGCAGAAGCTTGGCCAAGCTGTGGTTGGTTTAAATTTGGCTAAGGAAATTTTGATGGGCAGTTACATGACCAGTGAGCCATTTGACGGGCACTGTAGCAGCCCGTGTGACACTGTGTTACAGTTAAAGTTCCATTTCATTAATG
>JBCEWC010001281.1:0-42575 GCA_038996855.1 Solanum aculeatissimum
GAGTGTAATGATGCTATGATGGCTTGATCGAGGACTTTCAGGTTCTCCTTCGCCATGTCACATCTAGGCCCCCTATCTGGGTCGTGAAAATTCTGCTTGCTTATTCTCTTATCTATGTTTATTTTCCCTTTTGAATTCTTATGATATGAACACGAGACTTGAATGGGATGCCTTTGTGTAAGGTTTGAGTCTTGAAAAAAGTAGTATTAGAGCACAAATTCTAAAAGCATCCTACAGAGTCCAACATGTTGTGTCTATTAGACTTCATTTTATCGGTTTGAAGTGCTCCACACCCATGAACGAGATGCTATGATGCGATTAGGAAAATGTTGCTTCTTTTGAGATCTATGTCATTCCTTCAAAACTCCTATAACCTAACACTTTTCCTTTGGTATTTTCATAAATGTTTCTACGATGTGCTCAATTTCTTAGGAGAGATAACGCTAATGAGGACCAAGATCCCTCGACTCCTCAAGTCTCTCAAGCCAACCAAGTTACCAATGATGAGTTTAGGGCCACTATTTTGATGTTGGCTCAAGTTGTTACTTCTCTAAAGACTTGGACTCTGGCTTCAAGGATAAGAGACTTTTCTAGAATAAATTCCCCTTAGTTCTATGGTTCTAAGGTGGATGAGGATCCACAAAATTTCATTGAAAAAGTTTACAAGGTAGTGGATATTATGGGGGTGTCTTCCAAAGAGAAGGGCAAATTGGTAGCTTATCAACATAAGGGAGTTTCTCACGTTTGGTTTACATAATGGAAATCCGAGAGAGTTGAAGAAGGGCCTATTGATTAGGAGATGTTTAAGGTCGCTTTTCTTGATCGTTTCTTCCTACTTGAACTAAGGAGAGATAAAGTGATGCAGTTTATGAATTTGAGGCAAAGTGGTATGAGTGTAAGGGAATATGCCCTCAAGTTTACAAAGTTGTCTAAGTACGCTCCTTTCTTAATGGTAAACGTTAGGGACCGCTTGAAAAAATTCACTTTGGGTGTGTCCGACTTGGTAATGATGGATTGTAAAGCCGCGATGCTCATAAAGAAGATGGATATTTCTAGGTCATGACCTATGCCGAACAAGTGGAGGGTGAGAAACTTCAAAAGATGAGGATGAGAGAGTCTAAGAGGGCTCGATATGATTGTGGATTTTTTTATGTTAAATTCGGAGGTGGCTATTTTCAATAAGGCCAAGGGTCATTCAAGGGTTCTTCTCAAAGGTTTGACAAAGAAAGGGTGACTAAACCTAAAGCTCAAGGTGAGATTGTGAAGGCTGGTTCTAGTTTTCTTAGGCATCCCAAGGTGTGGGAGGAACTATGTTGGTGAATACTTGAGAGGTACCAATGCTTGCTTTGGTTGTGAAAAAGTGGGACACAAGATTATCAAGTGTCCTAGCGTTGCTAATAAAGGTAAAGAAGGGAATTTCAAGGTCAAGTAGCTCAACGAGGCCAAGAACAACAAGGTGTCCAAAATCAAGGTGGTGGTCCACGTGGTAATTAGTTCTATGCCTTGCATGCTAGGCAAGAGGTTGAGGAGTCTCCCAATGAAGTTACTGATATGTTAAGAGTTTTTTTTATCATGATGTGTATGCTTTGCTTGAACCTGATGCTAATATGTTATTTGTTACTCCTTACGTTGCCATAAAGTTTGATGTATCTCCAAAAATCATGTTAGCCAAGAAAGTCCATAGCAATTGTCCCGTGTTGGTTTCTATAAGGTCTTCCCTTGTGATCTAGTTGAGCTTGATATGACCAATTTTTATATTATTTTTGGCATGGATTGGTTGCATGTATCATATGCTTCTATTGATTTTAGAACCCGTGAGGTCACACCCCATGAGCTTATTCTTGAATGGAAGGGAACCATTCGGTGTTCAACGGAAAGTTTGTTTCTTATATGAAAGCTATGAAAATGATTTTCAAATGTTTCCTATATCACGTTGTCTGGGTCATGAATCTTGAGTCCAATGTTTCTACAATTGATTTGATTCCTATAGTTAATGAGTTTCCCGATGTCTTTTCCAATGATTTGTCTGGTATTTCTCCCGTAAGAGAAATTGATTTTGGTATTGATCTTTATTTTGACACCTAACCTATTTTTATACCTCCATGTTGAATAGCCACAACAGAGTTCAAATAGTTGAAGAAACAACTAAAGGATTTTATTGATAAAGGATTCGTAAGGCCTAATGTGTCATCATGGGGTGTCCCCATGTTGTTTCTAAGAAAGAAGGATGGTTCACTTTGAATGTGTGTGAATTATCGACAATTGAATAAGGTAACCATAAAAAACAAGTACCCACTTCCAAGGTTTGATGACCTATGTGATCAATTGCAAGGTGCCAGTTACGTTTTTAAGATTGATCTTCGGTCCGGATATCACCAATTGAGGGTAAATAGGGATGACATTCCAAAAATGACATTTAGGACTCAATATGGTCATTTTGAATTCTTGGTTATGTCGTTTAGACTAACAAATGCGCCCACCACTTTCTTGGATTTGATGAATAGGATCTTCAAATTGTATTTGGATATTTTTGTGGTTATGTTCATAGATGACATATTGGTTTACTCACGAGATGTAAAGGATCATGAAGACTATTTGAGGATTGTATTGAAAACATTGAGAGATAAACAACTCTTTGCCAAGTTTAGCAAGTGTGAGTTTTGGTTAAGAAAGGTGGATTTTTTGGGTCATATTATTTCGAGTGATGGTATTAGAGTTGACCCAAAGAAGACAGAGGCAGTAAACAATTGTCCTAGACCTTTGTCTCCAGCCGATATTAGGAGTTTCATGGGTTTGATAGGATATTATAAAAGATTTGCTGAGGGATTTTCTTCCATTGCCTCTCCTTTGACTAAGTTGACCCAAAAGAAGGCAAAATTTCAATAGTCCAATGAATGTGAAAAGAGTTTCCACATGTTAAAGGATTGTCTTATGTTGGCTCCTATTCTAACATTGCTTGAAGGTTCAAATAGTTTTGTTGTGTATTATGATGCCTCACATGTAGGTTTGGATTGCGTTTCTATACAACATAGGAAGGTCATTGCCTATGCCTCAAGGCAATTGAAAGTGCATGAAAGGAACTATTCGACCCATAATCATTAATTATTGGTCATTGTGTTTGCATTAAAAATTTGGCGACACTATCTATATGGGTTCATATTTATATATCTATCGACCACAAGAGTTTGCAATCTGTATTTAGCCAAAGAGATTTGAATCTAAGGCAAAGGAGGTGGTTGAAACTTTTGAAGGGTTATGACATGAGTGTGATGTATCACCCTGGTAGGGCTAATATTGTGGTCGATGCTTTGAGTAGAGTGTCTATGGGAAACATTGTACATGTTGAGAATGGAAAGGAAGAGTTAGCTAAAGAGGTGTATCATTTAGGTGTAAGGTCGAATGAATTGAATAATGGTAGTGTATTGGTGCAAAATGGGGCAGAATCATCTTTAATAGAGAAGGTGAAAGTGAAGGAAGACATGGATCCTACTTTGATTGAATTAAAGTAGTTGATAAGAAGGTAGAGGTCTTCTCAGAAGGGGGAGATGGAGTGTTACGTTACCAAGAGAGGTTGTATGTCCCCAATGTAGATGGTCTAAGGGAAAAGATACTTGATGAAACTCATAATTATAAGTATTCTATTCATACAGGATCCATAAAATGTATAGAGATTTGAGAGAAGTATATTGGTGGAATGGCATGAAGAAATACATAGCAAGGTGTGTGATGGGGTGTGCGCATTGTTAACATGTAAAGGTGGAGCACCAAAGATCGGGAGGTTTAGCTTAATATATTGGGATATCTACTTGGAAATAGGAGGAAGTGAATATAGATTTTATCGCAGGTTTCCCAAAGACTACAAAGCAATTTGACTCAATATGGGTGGTTATGGATAGAATGACGAAAACAACCCACTTTTTGTCGGTGAAAACTTCTTATGGTGATGAAGATTATGCTAAGGTTTACATTCAAGAATTGTTAAGGTTGCATGAGGTACCATTGTCTGTTATATCGAATAGAAGTGCTAAATTTACTTCTCATTTTTGGAACTCATTCCAAAAAAGTCTTGGTACGAAGGTGAAGTTAAGTACCACATTTCATCCTCAAACGAATGTCTAAGCCAAAAGGAAAATTCAAACATTGGAAGATATGTTGAGGGCTTGTGTGCTTGATTTCAAAGGAAGTTGGGATGATCACTTACCTCTTATTGAATTTGCTTATTACAAGAGTTTCCACTCAAGTATTAAGATGGCTCCGTTTGAAGCTTTGTATGGTAGGTGGTGTAGATCACCGGTGGGATGGTTCGAAGTTAGAGAAATGTCCTTAATTATACTAGATTTGGTACTTGATGCTATGGAGAAAGTAAAGGTCATAAGGGAAAGGTTAAGGGCTGCCCAAAAGTTTCAAAAGTCATATGCGATGTTAGGTGAATAGAACTAGAGTTTGATGAAGGTGACTGGGTGTATTTGAAGGTTTCACCAACGAAAAGAGTAATGTGATTTGCCAAAAATGGAAAGTTAAGTCCTAGATATATGGGACCTTATGAGATAGTGAAATGAATTGGGAAAGTAGCTTATGAGCTAGATTTTCCTATAGAGTTATCTATGGTTCATCTGATGTTTCATGTGTTGATGCTAAGGAAATTATTGGGTGATCCTAATTCTATGGTCCCATTAAAGATTGTGACTATTGATGAGGATTTTACTTATAAAGAGGTATAGATTGAGATTTTAGACCGACAAGTGAAGAAATTGAGAAATAAAGAGGTTGCATCCATCAAGGTGTTGTGGAGAAACTAACAAGTTGAGAGTGCTACTTGGGAGGCTGAGGAAGACATGATGAAATGATATCCTTACCTCTTTCCTTTTATTCAAACCTAAGGTACCTGATACGATCTATTCCTCTAAATTCTCACGAATATATTTTTCCTTATTATGTTGCATGCATACATGATCACAAAATTCTTTTTTGAATGATGTTTGATGCATAAGTTTGATGATTTTATGAAAATGGTGATTAAGTTATGTTTTGCATATCTTTTATGATGATGACTATGTTCCAACTCTATTCAAGTGCATTTCTATCTCATTCGAGGATGAATGATCCCATGGGGGAGATATTGTAACACCCTTCATGTTGAATGGCCTAGGATTTTGTAAGTTGAAGAATTTTTAAGATTGATTTGATTATATGAGCCAACCTACGGCTCATTGATTGGATTACGAGTCATCAGAAGGTCTCATGGACCGAGTCTGGAAAAGGTAGAATTCCTTAAGTGCCTGGAAATGGTTCCACGATTAACATGATAGGGTGTCAATGGAACCACGACCCGTGGATGGCATCGTTGAAGTTTCCTTTAAAGAATGGAATTTTTCTAAGTCTGGAGGAGTTCTCACGAGGAGACTTATAACCCGTGTAAGGAACGACGGGTTATCCTATGTGTTCGTGGTTTGGAAAGTGCAAATTTCAGTAGCTTAACTCTTATGACATGTGATTTACGAAGACTAATCATGAGCAGTAGGTAGAACCATAGCCTGTGGATGGGGTCTAATGGGTGGCTTTGGTAGATTTAATGAAGAGCATTTTTGACATTTCTAATTCATTTGACTCCTAAACTATGTCATTTTGGCCCTCTTAACTAACTTAATTAACCTAACTCCAATAAATCCTATTCCTAATTCATTCTAACTCATTCACTCTCATAGTTCTCTCAAAGACTCAAATATTTCTCTTTAAGATAAGGATTCTATTGAAGCTAGGATTCCAAGATTTGCTAAAGATTTCAAGGTTTTTCTACTCCAATTCTAAGAGATTCTCACTTGAGGTATGTAGGGATTCATTCATGGATTAGTTTCATCCATGAAGCCCAATCCCAAACCCTCGTTTTCTCAAAGTTTCATGATGATTTCTTATGGGCTTTTATGCTATGAATCCAAATGCATGGATTATGATTCTTATATGATGCTTATACTTATTTATGCATGCATTATGAAGAATTACATGATTTCTAAGGTTTTCAAGTGAAAGTATATGATTTCGAGTACGTATGATTAGGGCTTGATGAATTGATGTGGGTTCCTATACTAATGATTCAAATTGGTTTCACTTGTATGTTTCCTCTATGAATTTCACTAAATTGCATGGTTATTGTTCATAAACCCACACTTAGCGCTAGTCTCCTATGATAAAGCTATGGTTTTCATGAGTATAATTTTAAGTATATAAAAGCATATTTTAAGGATAATGATTATTATGTTATGAAAATAATGATGCTATGATGATAATAAGGTGATTAAGACCCTAATGGTTCATGATGACGATATTAAGGTGGGAAGTTTACCCGCACTTTATGAAAAGCTAAGTAGATGGACTATCCCTATGATATGAGATGTTTTTATGAAAGATTATGATGACTATTTTACAAGTTATGAAAGTAAGATTTTGATGAAGTATGAATTATGTTTAAAGCTATGTATATGCATGATTTATATATTCTGTGGGATAAGACTTAGCACTGAGAGGGCTTTGGTAAATTCCATTGTCCTATAACTTTGTGCCACCATAGGAATGATGTTCATGTTCATATTCCTTAAAGGTATGCTAATAGATCGATATAGCTTTTAATGGACACTCATCGTGCTAGGATAGAGCCTAAAGGGTGGGATCAAATGATGGATTCTCACCGTACTAGGATAAAGCCTATAAGGTGAGGATCGAGTCTACTTTGTAATAGTTTGCATGGTCATATATCAGTTATGGTCTTATTCCCATATATGTATGTTAGGATTATGAAGTATTATGATAAAGCTTCTTCTCACGGTTTTAAATTTGCATTATTCATATATATTGTGTCCTCACTCTATTTATTATGATTATGCATATTGACATTATGTTGTGATGTTCTTTGATTCAGGGCATACCTACATACGTAGTACATTTCACTTACTAATGCATACTACTTTGCCTACATGATCTAATCATGTAGGGACGGACGACGAAGCGACTATTCCATTTCGTGGCTAGATTCAAAGTGTGCTTGAAGACTTATTGGTAAGTTTCCATTATTTCGGAGCAAGCCCTTTTATGATGCTTTTCTATGGAAACTTTACTGCTTTTCTTGATATATGTCTTGAGGGTGAGCTAGTAAGCTATGTTCTAGACCCCACCAAGATCTTATGATGTAGATGCATATTTTGGATATTATAATTTGATGTAATTTTGTCATGACCCGGTTTTGATCATGATGGTGCCTGTTAGGTCTCACCTATAAGCAAGCCAAAACCCCAACCCAAGCGTACCTGTCCTAGCATCTAGTCAAGTCCAAATCAATAGAATAAAAACATAATAACAAAATCTACCCAGAACCTGGAAGTTAACTGTACAGAACTACTATAACTAGAAAGTAACCCGATATATATATATATATATATATATATATAAACTTGAGAGTGTTTCTACAACTACATCATACTACAGTACAAGACCAAAGTATGAAGACAAAAGACAACTATCAAAAGAAGGAGACTGCGACGATGCCAACTGCCAATGCTCACCAATATAAGTCTCCCGTGCTCTCGAATTCCTCCAAACTCAGCGATTACGGCTTGTACCTAGACATGAACTATGAGAAGATGCATAAGTAGGGGTGAGTACCAGAAAAATTCCCACCGTAGGCATCATCGGCCGACCGAGATAGTAAACATATATTATCCCAAATATATATAGAGAACTACAACAATATGGCAAAACAAACCCAATACAAGGCGTAAGCATGCCAAGAACCCATTGAGCCACAACTGAACCAATCAGAATGCTAAAAACTGATAAATTGAACCAACCAATGCAAGGAACCATGGTACACTGAAGAAACCCAACTCTGACAGCAAGAGATAACACATAACCCAAATTGAAACCACGAGTGCAACTCAGTAAATACCCTTGTCTGGATTGGACCTCAGACCATGCCTCGAATGGACCTCAGGCAACCCCCTGGATTAAATATCAGGTAGGCAAGATCCTAGATTAGATAACAGGGCATAATGAACTCAGACTCTATTGACTAACCAAATCTGTGAAGGCTCAGACCATTATTGCCCCCAACAGAGGCATAGAGCTGTATGCGGGTGAAAGGACCTAGTACTTATGCCAGGATGCCAACTAGGCCCCCATAAGCCCATAAGGTACACCCATGCACAATCTGATCAAACGAATCACAATAGAACCCAATTGAAATATCACAAAGCCTAGCTCTCTACATCATCAAATTAAAGGTCAGTTGTACGTGGGTGTAAGGCCCTAGTGTCTAAGACTGAACACTCTCTGAGACCCCATATGCACAGAGGTTACACCCATGCACAATCAGGGTGTGAATAGGTGAGTGGATCCATGGTAAGTAGTCATGGGGCCTCGTCCCAACCATTACAAGTCAACTGAGTCCTCAACCCTGTGCCGACACATGGAATCCGATCCATATTCCTTTGACATGGTGTCTGGTCGAGCAATCATCCAGGGCCAGATGGTCTGTCACTAATCATAACGATGGGACGTATCCCCTATGGGAGAAAGAATCCCCCTAACATAATCAGCCAAAATGCATAATGGCGGGGCATATTCCCCGTGGTTAAAAGAATCCCACTCACATAAATAATAGTGTCTCATCTCAAGATGTCAATCATAGGGCCTCTCCCCTATAGTTGAAGAAATAGGGTCCTTGACCCAAAATATCGATCAATGGGGCCTAGCCCCAAAAGTGTAGTCAATGGGCCCCAGGCCCAAAGTAAGTGTAATTGCTCGGACCTCTTTAGATTGACACCCCAGTCTCGGATAATTGAATATGGCCATAGGAGAATGGGAACATGGGACACGTCACCTAGTAACTCAAACACTAGGACGTGGCCACTAGAGACTTGAACTACTGGGTGTGTCATCTAAGTCTCGGAGCGTAGTCTCAAATAATCTCTCACTAGCCTATCCAGATTTGGATTCCCCAATCATACTATCTATCGATAGAATTATCAACATCAAAATGTAAAATATACCACCTCTCTCATATAAAGGCAAATAACCCAACATCAGGTGGAAAAAACCAGTAGACAATAACTCTCAACAGTACATCGGAGTGTATATGTATCACAAATCATTGTAGAGTCATGCCTAACAAAGGCCAAGTATACCATAACCCCATCAATCACAAGTGCTCAGAGTAAACATAGTCAATCATAGTAAATCAGAAGTATCCAGGACAACTAATCTAAAAGAGTCATATCTATACCAGAATCAGGCCATAGTACGACATATAGTCAATACACAGTCTCTTGGTCATCATATCTCAGTAGGAATAGGCTATACACATTCAAACTAGTACGAGTCAAGTCAAAACACATACCTATCCCAGGGTACTAGCTCATATCCGGCCCTTACCAGACCCTATCTCTATGTAAAACAACTCATAGGGCAACATCGATATAACCCAAGCTAAGGCCCATGAGGCTAGTCAATCAAGGATATTCCACCTAACTAGAACCATATCGCAACCCAAATTCAATCAAGGACATTTCCCAAGGCAACTTGCATGTGTCGGCCCACTGAAAATGTGCTCCTTTCTAAATAGGATGCCATACCCAGAACTAACCCACACTGCTAGAATCTCCTAACAGACAATATTGGGAAGCCTGTAGGATAAAACTTATCCCTCATTAATAGGGTCATTTTCCTGTGTCAAGCCCACAAATTGCTCAGTAGCAACACCTCTCATATTGCAAAATGTTAGATTCCCCTAGGAGTGCAACTATAATAATCCCTAAAGCAGGGGGTGTTATTCCCCTTACTAACCAGTAGCATAAGTCCAAAATAGATAAAAATAGTATACAGGATTATGTAAGTAACAGGGCACAACACAATTAGGTTTAGATAGGTAATTTACCCTAATCCAAGCAACCACAAGTACTCAGACCAGGTATAAATACAAGAATCAATGCACAAGTTAGCATGCAATTACTTGCCATTCTCAATAACAAATGTTTTACAATAATCTCGGTCATAGACATGCATACAAGAGTCAAGCTCAGCGTACATATCTGTTACTTGTTCTTAGCTCATCCAACCCCTTTCAGAACTTTCTCGTAGCCAAACAGTATAAGAATACAGCTAACACAACAATTACAACTAATATAACCCTCAATATAATAGCTATAGTTTCATATAACCATATACGACATATGGAGATTCACAACCAGCTATAAAAAACATAAATTCCATAGCTCAACTCATTCATAGCACATTCTATACATTTCAACTCAAATATGCAACCATTTCAGCTTAGTCTATAGTTTAGAGAAAGCCTAAACTACTTGGCATTCTATAACGCATGCTCTAAGTCAGACCGCCCGAGATTTTCCCTTCTGAAATGCTTCTTGATGTTATTTAGAAGTTAAAATACAGTTCACAAGGTCAAAGCGGTTACATTGGATTTATCTTGAAAAATAGGTAAAATTACATCAATTTTTCCTAAAATGGAGAAAATAAGGTCCACACCCAAAATTCCGAACAAAAATTCAAAAAATGTTTCCCACGATAACCCAAGTCTACAGCCAAAAATTCAGCGCAAAATAAGCCCCAGAACAACTAGAAAAACCCTAAAATCAAAGCTAAAAACTTTATTGGGAAAATATTCTTTTCAAAACTTTCTTGGTCAAACTAGTCGAAGCCCGATCAAAATATGCGGACACCCAACATATCACAACATTCCCCTCAGAACGTAGATCAGTTTAGACTCAAGTTTTGCTAAATTCCATCAAGAATCGGTTATGATATCAATATGTAAAGTTTCTCACAATTTACGAGTGCAACAATAGCTAAAATATAAATTTTACCTCAAAATATATGCAGAATCCCGAATCCAACTTCACCACGACATTCCTTGCAAAAATCCAAGTCATGCGGATCTCTTGGTTCTTGAGGGAGTTGACTGGGTCAACTATTAACCAATTCCGACGGCCAAATTTTAAATCCATGGTCTAATTACACCGGACATGCTCCTAGCCAAATTTGGTTGTTCCAGAGATAATGGAATCTTCAAAATTCCACTTCGAGGTAATTTACTAGGACTTTATCCCATAACTTTATTTTACAAGTATAACTTCCTGGGTAACTCAAAAATTCACATAACTCACAATAAACCCATCCAACCACCATGCCAACAGCCTTAACAAGTCAATAATGGCCCAAGGTCACCGTACACATGCTCAATCAACAACACAACTACAAAACCAAGGAAATGACCTAGAGGGTCATTACAACATCCCCCACTAATAAGACTTTCATCTGCGAAACTACAAATATAGGCATACGTGCATGTTCCAATCCGCATCACGAGTATATAAATCACAAGCATATTCCATATTCTACAATAATTAAGTTTCTTTTCCACAATCAACCACAAAAGCCCCACAGGCTAACCAAAAATGACAGACTATGGATATCCTGCTCACCTTTATACACAAGGCCTAAAACCGTTTCCCTTGCTATCCAATCTACTCGGCATCGCCACCAAAGATTCACCAATGCAGCAAATACCCAATAGTCCATCCACTCAAAAGGTTCTTTGTACTTCCCTTCATACCCAGACATTCATATCTCACTTCTCAAACATGGTCCTCAGTAGTTATTACCATTCAACCCCCATTCTGTAGCATTTAAGAAACAACCATTGGCAAGAACCGCAACAGTAGCCGCCAATGCTTATAAGTCAACAAATTCATACTACACAGTACAGTAGTCTACCCAACAACCACAATCATCAACTCACAATGTCCATACAAAATCTGGATAAAACCCCTAGAATGTCCTCCACCACAACCTCTATTACAATATCAGACAATCATCTAACTCAACAAAATCATACTAGGGTACATGTAACTTATTCGGAATACACTGGTGCCATATCAATACGTGGAAAGCAAAATGAATAACAAAACAAGTTAGAGGTAGGGCTAGCTCAGATGCAACCAACCCAACCCGTCTCAGAACCTTAATAAGGTTGGCATATCGGAGCCAATCTCACCTCGCCTTCCAACCCGCATGACTTCTCTGAAGGGTGACACCTTCAGAACTGCTTTGTCCAAAATTACTAACTGTACAAACTGGCGTTTATGGTCGACATAACCTTGGGTGCCAACTCAAAGTTGTCCTTAATCTATCTCGAATACCCAGACCCTGGCTAAGGCACCCTATAACAAGTCTATGTCGTACAAACCCGGCTCTGTAGACTCAAACCAGTCAACTGGAGTACAACATCAGCAATTACATCATAGAAACAATTCAATCTTCCCCTAGGGTAATATCAAACCTGAGGCTATTTGGTGATATCGCTTGACCCGCGTATCACAATCTTGAAGATTTACCATACCAAATCCTCACTAATAAAAGGGACCTTCCACTATCTTGATACCTAACCAAGGATAAAAGAAGATCGTAACCCATACTTAAGTAGCCGATAAAATAAGAAATGCAACTAACAATGTAAGAATATAGCCTAAATATGAGGCAACCCAATAAAATGATTAACATTTCAACTGGCAAGCATAGCCAGGGATCCGGACAACACATTCCAAGATAACTAACAATCATAACAAGTCCCCAGGGCAGAGTGGCCGACAGCTTAGCTGATAGGCACTAATATCTCATCCAACAATAAACAACCTAACTAAGCCTCCAGGTATAATATTTATCTCACAATCCAGTAACCCAAGAATCAAGAAGACCGTAGATCAATGAAATCATAACCATGGAGGCACAAGGTGTAGTCAGGGGTATAACTGACAACCGACCTTTCAAATATTATGTACACAGTATCGGACTACCCACTCCAGTAGTCAAGTATCGGAATGATCATACATATAAATCATAGGGTTTTGGATTACCTTCAACCTTCAACAAGGTATAATCATAACATAGGAGATAATTATTGAGAAACCTGCTAGGTGTAACATACTCATCAACATCAGGAAACCCAATAGGTCAAACTAGTAGTTAAATAATTGAATATCGATATACAGAGAACACCAATGCTTAGTATTACCCTAGATACAACTTATCTCACCTTTAGGATCTCTATCAAGAGTGCTCATGGCCCACATAACATTTAACCAACAACTGACATACCAATATACGTATCATAAAACTCCGACCCCATAACATCCCCCATAGTAAAATACCAATCAAGTAGTTGATCACAAAGCCTGTCTCTGAGGCTCCCTCAATCTCATATCTTGTAGGCTTCCTATCCAGTTGTTACAAGTCAAGGGCATCTATACTCTGCTCAATGAGCTTTAGAGATGCTCCCTATCTAGGACTGACGATGCAACACTTCCCCTATTCGGCACCTAACTTCTACGCAATATCCACGTGAAGGGACAAACAAAATCAAATTCTCTAAAATTGAAGAACGATTTACAAGACGCACAATACGAATCAATAGCACAGGAAAGTTCCTAAACATCATGTAGCCTCCTGGTGATAAGCCACAAACATTTTCACACCCATCCACAGGACTCTACTAGATGGTAGTTTTGTACAACTAAGACCAGTAAACCTTAAGCTCTGATACCAACTTGTCACGATCCAATTTTGATCATGATAACACCTATTAGGTCCCACCTATAGGCACGCCAAAACTCCAACCCAAGGGCACCTATCCTAGCATCTAGTCAAGTCCAAATGAACGCAATAAAAACATAATAACAAAATCTTCCTTGAACCTGGAAGTTAGCTGTACAAAACTACAATAACTAGAAAGTAACCCAATATACATAATATATATATATATACACACAACCCAAGAGTGCTTTTATAAATACATCATACTATAGTACAAGGCCAAAGTTTGAAGATAAAAGACAACCATCAAAAGAAGAAAACTGCGATAATGCCAGAATTATCAATGCTCACCAAGATAAGTCCCCTCCGGTCTCGAATTCCCCCAAACTCAACAATCATGACTCACACCTAGACCTGAACCATGGAAAGATATAGAAGTAGGGGTGAGTACCAGAAAAAAGCACACAGTAGGCATCATTGGCCAACCAAGTGAAATAGTAAACATATATAGGCCTAAATATATAGAGAACTATAATAGTGTGGCAACATAAACCCAATACAAGGCATAAACATGCCTAGAACCCATCAAGCCACAAGTTAACCAACCAAGATAATGAACACTGATAATCTGAACCAACCAATGGAAGGAACTATGATACACTGAACCAACCCAACTTTCACGATAGGAGAGAACACAAAACCCAAATTGAAACCATGAGTGCAAATCAATAAATACCCTGGTATGGATTGGACCTCAGACCATGCATGGACTGAACCTCAGGCATCAGGCACAAAGTAACCACAATTGGTCGGACCCCTTGAGAATTGACACCCCAATCTCGGACAGTTAAACCTCTCCATCAGAGAATAGGAACATGAGATGCATCACTCGGGAATCAAACACTCAAACATGGCCACTAGAGGCTTGAACTACAATGTGCATCATCCAAGTCTCAAGGCATATTCTCAGCTAATCTCTCACTAGCCTATCCAAATCTAGATTCCCCAATCATCACCTCTCTCGATAGAATCATCACCATCGAACCATACAATATACCACCTCACTCAGATAAAGGTAGATAAGTGCCCAAAGTAAATATAATCAATCACAGTAAATAAGAAGTATTCAGGAATACCAACCTAGTAGAGTCATATCTATAGTAGAATCACGCCATAGTATGACATATAATAATATGCAGTCTCCTGATCATCATATTCAGTAGGAATAGGCTATACAAACTCACACTGGTACGAGTCAAGTTAGAACACATGCCTGTCCTAGGGTACTAGCTCATATTCGACCCTTACCAAGCCCTATCTCTATGTAGAACAACTCATAAGCCAACATCAATATAACCCAAGCAAAGGTCCAAGAGGCTAGTCAATCAGAGGGATACCATATATGTAGAACCATATCATAGCCCAGGTACCATCAAGGACATCGCCCAAGGCAACCACATGATGGCCCACAGATAATGTGTCTCTCTCTAAATAAGATGTCATACCCAGAACTAACCTACACTGCTAGCATCTCATCACAGATAATCCTTGAAAGCCCATAGGATAAAACTTGTCCCTCATTAACAGGGTCTCATTCTCAAACCCGCCAATGGCTCAGTAGCAACACCTTTCGTATCTCTAAATATCAGACTCCCTTAGGAGTGCAACTATAATCGTCCCATGAGCATGGGGCGTTTCTCCCATTACTAGCCAGAAACAGAAGTTCAAAATAGATAACAACGGTATACAAGATCATATAAGTCATAGTGCATAACAGAATCAAGTTAAAATAGGTAATTTACCCTAATCTAGACAACCACAAATACTAAAAACTAGTATAAATTCTAGAATCAGTACACAAGTTAGCATGCAATCACTTTCCATTCTAAAGAACAAATATTTTATAGTAATCTCAAGTCACAAACATGCATACAAGAGTCAAGCTCAGCATAAATACCTTTCACTTGTTTTGAACCCATCCAACCCCTTTCAGGCCTTTCTCATAGAAAAACAGTATAAGAATACAACTAACACAACAATTACTACTAATACAACCCTCAATATAATAGATGTAGTTTCATATCACCATATACAACACATGCAGATTCAAACCATCTATAAACAACATAAATCCCATATCTTAACTCATTCACAACACATTATACACATTTCAACTCAAATATGCAACCATTTTAGCGTAGTCTATGGTTTAGAGAAAGCCTAGCCGACCTAGCATCCGATGTTTCATGCTTTGAGTCAAACCACCTAAGATTTTCCCTTCCTAAATGCTTCTTAATGCATCTCAACTGTTAAAATACAGTCGACAAGGTCAATACAGTCACATTGGTTGTAAAATGTTAACAAATGGGTATAATACATCAATTGGGCCTAAAATGGAGAAAATAGGGCCCACACCTGAAATCCCGAACAAAACTCCAAAAACTATTTCCCACAATAACCCGAGTCTACAACAAGAAATTTAGCCCAAAACGACCCCAGAAGACCGAGAAAAACCAAAAAATCAAAGTTAAAAACTTTACTAGAAAAAATATTCTTTTCAAAACTTTATCGGACAAAATTCTCAAAGCCTGGATAAAACCCATGGACACCCAGCATATCACTACATTTCGCTCCAAACGTAGATCATTTTAGACTCAAGTTTCGCTAAATTCCATCAAGAATCGATCACGATATCAACATGCAAAGTTTTTTCATAATTTACGAGGGCAACAACAGCTAAAATGGAAATTTTACCTCAAAATACGTATTTAATCCCAAATCTGACTTCATCACAACATTCCTTGTGAAAATTCAAGTCACATGAACCTTTGAATCGCTTAAATCAAATAAGAAATGCTCCCAAAATTGCCATGTAAAGTTGGAGAAATATATGTACAAATATGGATCTTCAATAAGACAACTATATATATAGAAGAGGTGCTTCTACCTCATGTCATGTGGCGTCATCCGACTGTGCTACGTGGAAGCACCATAGTTTTCTTGCCATTAATCTTTTAATCACTTTTTCGTCATTTTGGGCTCATTCGGACTTTGATTTTTGCAAATGGACTATGAAACCATATAGATTTCGACATTTCAGAGCCAATTGCGCTATCAAAAATCTCACCCAAGGCAAATTTCTTGAGGGATTTGACTGGGTCAACTATTAATCAGTTTCAGTGGATAAATTTTCAATTCATGGTATAATTATACCGGACATGCTCCTAGCCTAATTCAACCGTTCCAGAGATAATGGAATCCTCAGATTCCACTCCGAGGTCATTTACTAGGACTTTACCCAAGAACTTAATTTTACAACTATAACTTATTGGTTAACTCAAAAATTCACATAACTCCCAATTAACACATCCAACCACAATGTTAACAGTCTCAACAAGTCTATAATGACCCAAGTTCGCCATACACATGCTCAATCAACAACACAACTGCAAAACCAAGGAAATGACCCAGAGGGTCATTACAAATTTTCCCTAAGGAAAACTATGATATTCTTATTATGATACGTTTCACTTGCTTATTCTCTTATGTATGCTTATTTTCCCGTATGAATGCTTATGATATGAATATGATGCTTGGATAGGATTCCTTCGGGTGTCACATTCATCGTGCCACGACTAGGCCTTAGGTTTATGTCATGACATTTCTAAGGTTGATAGGGTTCTCAACTGGAACATTACCAATCAAATATCTAGATTTGTCACTTTCATCATAGAAGTGGAGCAAAGTCAATTTTCTTGTCCTAGTGAAAAAGATGACCAAAAGATTTACCACAGGTTATTCTAAATTATTGTCTTATGCAGGAAGATTCCAGGTCATTATAGCAGTCTTTTTTTCATGTATAATTATTGGGGGAGCAATGTTTATATTGCTGCAAAATATATTTAAGAAGGTGGACAAGATTTGTCGAGATTTCTTATGAAGATATTTAACCAATACAGGGAAGATTGTTATGGTTTCTTGTGTCACAGTGTGTGTGCCCAAGAAGTGTGGGGTTTGAACAGTAAAAATAACAAAACATGGAGTATCGCCTTTGTGGGTAAGCTTATCGGGCATCTTGCTAAGAAGAAAGATACTATATGAGTCAAATGGGTGCATGGTATATAGATTAAAAATGAGGATAAAGATTTTTGGGAGCACCAACTGCCTGCAAATTATAGTTGGTACTGGAGGAAGATAAAGTCACAAAAAATTAGAAATGGTACAACGGTTCCCTAATGGAGAATACTCATTGACTTCGAATGGTGAATACTTAATTACTAAGAGCTACAATGCACTGATAGGTAGGTAGGAAAAGATGCAAGAGACAGACCAAGTTTAGAATTCTCTTATGATGCCTAGACATAGATTCATAGTTTTGCTGGCCTGCCATAATAAATTACTCACTAAAGAAAGGCTTCAAAGTCTGAACATGCTAGATGGTGATGTGAAGTGCTTATATGTGGACAACTAGGTGGAGACACAACATTTATTTGGTAAATGTATATATACAAGAGAAGTAAAACAAGCTTTATATAAAGTGTAAATTTATAGTTTATTACCAAAATAATTTGGTTGATGCTCAAAATTTTATATGTGTGACATAAATTGAAACAAAGTAAGTAACATATATTATTCTAAAATGACATAAAATATACTATAAATCACAATAATTAACAACTTAAAAATTTAAAAATATATAAAAAAATTCTATCAATGTTACATACATTGAGATAAAAAATAACATATGTTGGGCTCGTGCTTGTACACAACTGGTTATTGACGTTCCTGCCTTTATTTATTCTTGTATTTTCTTCAGCTTAATTTTATTTTTTACATTTTTGGAATTTTTTATATATAGATTGGGGAGCTTAGGATTGTCTTGTCTGCTTTAGTTGCTAGAAACAGACAACTGGTTATTGATGTGTCTGCTATTATTTATTTTTGTATTTTTTATTTTAATTTATTTTTTTGATTTGTTGGAATTTGTTTGTATTTTCTTTATTTTTATTTTTTGGAATTTATTATATATTAAATTTTTTTATAGATCGAGGAGCTTAGGATTGTTTGAAGTAGCCAGTAGGTTATTGACATAGCTGCTTTTATTGATTTTTGTATTTTCTTCATCTTAATTTATTTTTTATTTTATTGAAATATGTTATATATTAAGAAAATATGTAAAAAATATTATAAATCACATTAATTCACAATTTAAAGTTTTACATAAAACATGTTATAAATCACAATAATTAGCAAATTAAATTAGGACAGATGAAGTGAGGAGCTTAGGGTGGTAAGGGGTATTTTCAAAATTACTTATTAATTCCTCCATTTAAAAAAGAATGACCCCCCTCCCTTTTGGTATGTTTAAAAAAGAAAAATCCTTTTTCTTTTTTGATAAAATTTTAATTTCAATTTTCTACATGACAAGTTCAAGGCCCCAAGATTAAAGAAAATTTTGTACATTTGACATAACTTTAATTTAGGATGAAAAGATTAAAAAGTCTTCTTTATTTTATTAAACTTCATGTCAAGTCAAATAAGTTGATTCTTTTTCAAACCGAGCGTGTAACCTTTTTTGGTTAGTTTGAGGAGCTTTCGATTGTTCTGCCTACTTTAGCTACAAGAATCGTGTAGCTAATTATCATATATGCTTTTATTTATTTTTTTATTTTCTTTATTTTATTATTTTATTTTTTTGAAATTTGTTATGCATTATAAAATTATATAAAAAGAATGATTAGCAATTTAAAATACTATACAAAAAGTACTACTCTCTCTATTTAAAAAAGAATGATATGGTTTGCTTTGGCACGAAGTATAAGAAACTAAAGAAAGATTTTTAATTTTTTGGTTTTAAATTAAAGTTATGACAAATGTACCAAAATACCATTTGATCTTGTGGCCTTAAACATGCCACGTGAAAAATTGACATTTTTTCTTTTTGAAAGGGGTCATTATTTTTAAACATACTAAAAAGGAAAGGAGATCATTCTTTTTGAAACAGAGGAAGTATAAATCACAATAATTAACAACTTAAATTAGGACGGAAGAAGTAACATATATATGGTACTATAAATCACAATAATTATCAACGTAAAAATTTTAAAGACATATGAAATTTAAATGATTCTTGAAATTTTTTCAATGCTACATAAATTTGAATAGAGAGAGTAATATAAAAAATAATTTATATTTTAAAATATTTAAAATACAAACCAAAATTTGATTGACTCTCAAAATTTTACGCGTGCGACATAAATTGGAACAAAGTTGTGAGACTCCATATTTCTTGTCTTCCATAATATTCATAGTGTGACATGTTATGTAAGGTGCATATGATTTTGTATAGTATCTAAAGATAATAATACTATAAATGAGTGGTAATATCAAAAACTTAATGTTTTAGGTCAAAACAATCCCTTAAACACATGTTCAAAGTTAAAGAAATGGCCCAAGTAGCACCCCACATTTTCGAAAGATTTAAAATTAAGTTTCACCTTTTGGATGAAACTAAGAGTGTATAATTTTCAAATAATAGAGTGTTAAGAGGTATTTCAATATCAAAATGGTCATATGTTAAGTTTTGGTGTCAAGAAAGTTGCGAGACGAAGGTTGACCAAAGTTACTGTAAGCTTCTCTAAGAAATATTTCTTAACTTTGTGTCAAATATCTCAAACCATATCTCCCAAAATATAAAGATTAGGTACATGACCTATCAAATCGAAAGTCTACAAGCCTTGTTTGCAATGCGTAAAATTGCACATCAAACTAACTTCAGAGTAAAAAGTTATAATTGTTTTATCGTGGACTATCTGAGTTGGAACCAAGGTCACAAACTAGGTTGGGTCAAGAAAACTTATAAGTCGGGAAATTCGATATTTTAAGGCCCTAAGAATTTCATTGTTGTTCCAAAACATTGAAGAGACTGAAGAGAGGGCTCCCGTGAGGTTCTTGAGCGATTTAGGTATATTTTTAGCGATTTCTACCGTTAAAGTTCGCCTTTGTGCCTAGAAATAAGTACTTTACACTTTGCAATTATTTTCCCCTCCTATTACCTATGTTTGGAGCTGTTTTTGGAAGGTAGAAAATTGGTGTTCTTGCTGATTATTTTAGCTTTTACGACTGGTTTTCCTACGTAATAATTTTGGGGCTCTTTTATGATCGTTTTTACGAAGTTCTATGGATGTTTCATCACGTTAAGGATATGTAGAAAATCTATTGATTTATGCTCAATTATTAACTATTTATAGGTTTGTATAAGTTGCGTATAAATAGTGGTTGTAAAGCTTTGGACATAAGAAATAACTTTCATGAAGAAACTTTGGGCATGCCGGTGTTCTTTGGAGAGGTATGTAAAGGCTAAGCTCTGTTTCTCCTTTTAGCATAAAATACGAAAATTTCAAAACGTCAAATGTGATATTTTACTATTCTATTGCTAGAAAAACCTTCTAAAAAAGGTATTGGGATCACAGTTGAATTATTTCCATGATGATATTGGATTGATATTCCATTCATTTGATTAAACCGGACATTCGGTATCTCCATATCAATTTATCGGCTTTCCTAACTACCTGTCCATGTGGTTGGGGTGTTACTCTTCGTTGGGTGGTGTCAGTAAAAATAAAAGAAGATTATAAAGTAAGTTTAGTAGTCATAATCAGTCCTCCTTCCTTACTAAAATTGTATTTGAAGAACTTAAAAAGTAACACATTAATTTCGAATAGTCTCAATTAAATGCTCCTGTTTATACTACTAAGTCACATAATTTGTTTAATACTCTATTTTACTAATTAACAAGGAACTAAGTATAAGCATCATGTGAAGCATCTAAAGCTCCTTATGAACATTTTCAGAGTTAAGACATCATTCCAAATGTTGAGTTAAGTTTTCAAACTTATTTGAAAGACATATAAGATTCCATGGGTCATGTGTACATGCTATGATGGCGATTATAACATTATGAGAATAAGAGTACCAATGAGCCAAGATTTGCTAAATTCTTGCTATGGCCTACTATGTGTATTCAATATTCATATCATACATGACATGTTATGCATGAAATTCAAGCTATAATCAGAGGTAAAGGGCCTATTAGCCTAAATGACTATATATATATATATATATATATATTATACAGATGGCCACAAGTTGGCAAATATGATGTTGGTTAGCTATCAGAAAAGACCACCATTGCTATCATTTGGTTGGGTATGTCATGCATTTGCATCTATATATATGTATTCACGATATGTGATTACTCGAGTATACCATACATATTTGATCACTAGGAGGTCGAGTGTTGGCCACTAGGTTATTTGAGTTTTGGTTACAATGCTTTGGTTGTGAGTTGGTAAGCTCCACTCTTCCCTGGAGCTTTCACAGGATGTCTACTTTTTGTTTTACAATTGGATATAGTCGGGGCCCTATCCCGGCAGTGTAGTGACAATCTTAGAGACTATTATGGACATGGCACTTTGGGTTGGTTCTTTTGCAACTTTTAGTCCACATCCATAGCATGTATATATATATGTGTGTGTATATACAACCTAGTCGGTTAGCTAGTACTTTATCATTTTGGTTTATTTACATTGGTGTATATGACTTATTGTTGACCAGGTGATGACCTAAATGGTCCAGGCTTAGTCTTTCAAATATTTTTATGTCCGATCTTTTAGCCCCTAGCCTTGTTAGTTAGAATGTCTAGTGGCTTACTCAACCAATGACTGTATCGAATGTCAGTCACGCCTCCTCTCCTTTTGGGGCATGAAAAACATGGTATTAGAGCTTGTCATATCCTAGGGAGTCCAAAATACCATATCTAGTAGAGTCTTGCTTGTGGGTGTGTTGTGAATCACACTTATAATCAGGAGCCTATGAGGCATTTAGGGATGGTTACATTTCTTTCACTTAATAGGAAATTCTATAGAGAAAATCTATAGGAACATATGAAATCTAAATCGTGCTTTGTGGTTTTTATTTAACAGGTTGCCTACACTTAGGAGATGACACAATGCGAGATAGATATGGATCCAAGAGAAGGTACTAATCACTCCTCACCAGGTCAGAGAGATATGTTTCCCATGGAGGCACATAGTGAGTCTACAATACATATAGTACCAACTTACCCAACACCTGTTGAGGCCCATAGAGATCCAGTACCCCTAGCTCTACCAGTTCTAGTGGTCCCTAAAGTAGGTAGAGACGCAGACCCTCCAACACTTATTGTTTCCCCATCAGAGACTCGGGAGCGAGGGATGAGAGAGGTAGTTCAGTTGCTGACTAAGATGGTTTCTATTCATGAGAGACAACTAGCCGCGGGAGCAGACGCAAGAAGAGATCAAATAAAAAGCTCGATGGTATGAGAGTTTCTTCACTTTACACCTCTCGTATTGAAGGGATCCAATTTCACTAAGGATCTCCAAGACTTTATAGACCATATGTATATAGTATTGAGGGTGATGTATGCCTCTGTCACCGAGGCTATGGAGTTGGCTTTTTTCAACTATGTAATGTAGCCTTCTTGTGGCATTAGGCATGGGACAGATCCAAAGGGCCTGATGCTCCGCCAACAGAGTTGGAGGACTTCTCTAGGGCATTTCTAACCCATTACTTGCCATGGGAGGTTCAAGAGGACCATCTTGAGAAGTTTATCAGTCTGAGGTAGGAGTATATGAGCATGAGATAGTATATCCTTAGGTTCAATTTCATTGTACGTACCATGAGTGCAAGAGTTCATCGTTATATGGATGGTTTAGGGGATCATCTGATTAGAGACTACAGGATAGAACCTTTATAGGATGATGTAGATATTCTCCATATATAGGCTTTTGCTCAGACTACAAAGGACCTTTCTCATCAAATTTGTGATACCCGCAGGGATAGGGATCAAATTAAGAGGGCTCATACTATGGGGTCTTATAGGGAGCCACAGGGTAATTTTAGGCTCCCACTTCATCGATATCCATGCTCAGTAGGTAGTTTCCCACCGTAAATGCATGGTCAGCAATTTGATCATTATATTCAATTAAGACCAAGGTAGAGTGCACTCCAGCCTTAGAACCATCGATAGGAGCGTTCTGCACAAATTAGGTAGCCTACTCCTCCATGTACACAATGTGGTAAGCTTCACACTAGGTAGTGTAGAAAGGGTTCATGTGAATGTTACCATTGTGGGTAGACAAGACATTTTATTACCCAATGCCAAAGGTTAGGTAGAGGTACAATAACTCAGCCTTCAGGAGCCACATAAGCCTTCTCCTCCTCAGTATGTGCTCCCTGACTAGCTCCATAGTCAACTCAGGGTCATAGTGAGGGAGATGTGGAGGCGACACTTCAGGTTCTTCTGGTGGCTAAAATAACATTTTTGCGCTCATAGACTGATAGGATTCAGAGGCATCTCCAGATGTTATCACAGGTATATTAATGATACATTCTCATGCTTTTTATGCATTGATAGATCTTAGTTTTACATTTTTGTATATTACTACATTTATTGCTAGTAAGCTTGATATGGGAATTGAATTGTTGCCACAGTCAATTGAGGTATCTACGCTGGTTTGTGACTCAATTATAGCTAGTCATGTCTATCGAGGTTGTACAGTATCAATTAATGAACATCCAACCTCTACAGATTTAGTTAAATTGATTATGCTAGATTTTAATGTCGTTATAGGTATGGATTGGTTGACAGCTTGTTATGCTAATATTGATTGTTATGCGAGGTTGGTCTGCTTTTATTTTCTAGGTGAACTTATCCTTGAATGTAAAGATAAGTTTATTTCATACCTTAAGGCTCAGACTCTAATGGCTAAAGGTTGTATACCATCTATTTTATGCTAGGTATATTAATAAGGAGCCAATGACCCTTTAATTAGTCCCTATGTGAATGAATTCCCGATGGTATACCCTGATAAGCTTCCAGGAATCCCCCCAAAAGGGATATTGATTTCACTATAGATTTACTTCTCGATAGCATATCTCTATTCCTCCCTACGAAATGGCTCCTATAGAGATAAGGAAATTGAAGGAATAGTTGAAGGACTTACTCGATAAAGGCTTTATTAGTCCAAGTACATCTCTATGGGGTGTTCCAATGCTCTTTGATTGAAAGAAAGATGGCTCCTTACAAATGTGTATCAATTACAGACAACTAAATAAAGTCACTATCAAGAATAAATATCCTCTTCCGTGGATTGATAACCTTTTTGACTAGTTGTAGGTTGCTAAATGCTTTTCAAAGATTGACTTGCATTCTGGTTACAACCAACTGCGGTCAAGGTTGTTGATATTCTAAATACAACATTTAGGATGAGGTATGGCTATTTTGCGTTGCTTGTCATGTCTTTAGGGCTTACTAATGCCCCAACCACTTTTATGGATCTAATGAATTGAGTCTGTAAACTATTTTTAGATGAATTTGTTATTGTATTTATTAACGACATCTTGATATATTCATGGCCAGAAGCTAAACATGCAGACCACTTGTTAGTTATATTACAGACTCTCCAGTAGGTTATATGCTAAATTCTCTAAATATGAATTTTGGTTAACTTTTGTAGTATTTCTTGGTCATGTTATTATTTGCGATGGTAACAAGGTCAATGGCCAGAAGATTTAAGTAGTAATGGCACGGTCGAGACCCTTGAATCCGACAAAGGTCCGTAGGTTTTTAGGCTTGACTGGATATTATAGAAGGTTTATTGAGGGATTGTCCTCTGACTCTGCTCCACTAATGAAATTTATGGATAAAGCAACTAAGTTTTAGTGGACTAAAGAATGTGAACAAATTTTTTAGGATCTAAAGAAAAGGCTTACCACCACACATATCTTGGCTCTTTCGAATGGAACCAAAGGTTATATTGTATATTATGATACCTCGAGAATTGGCCTAGGTTGTGTTCTTATACAACTTGGTAGGGTTATCACATACGCTTCCAGATAGTTGTGGAAACATGAACAAAACTATCGTAGTCATGATCTTGAGCTTGCCCTTTGTTTTTGCCCTAAAGATTTGGCAGAATTATCGATACGGGATTCATATTGATATTTTTACCAACCACTAGAGCCTCCAATATTTATTTAAGGAAAAGGAGCCAAACCTATGGCAAAGAAAATGGCTAGAATTACTAAAAGACTGATGTTTATATTTTATACCATCCCAATAAAGCTAATGTTATTGCTGATGCACTTAGCTGGAAGTCCATAGGATGTTTAAGCATGTTAAAGATGATAAGGTTAAAATGACAGGTGCATCTATTTGGGTAATCATTGACAGGCTGACAAAATTTGCTCATTTCTTGCCAATAAGAATGATAGATTCAATGGAGGATTTCACTAGACTCTACATTCAGAAGATCGTTCACCTTCATAGAGTTTCATTATCTATTATCTCAGATCGAGGGGCTCAATTTGCAACATATTTTTTGAAGTCTTTTCAGAAGGGTCTGGGCACTCAAGTAAATCCTAGCATCACTTTTCATCCATAAATTGATGGACAGGCAGAGCGTACCATTTAGAATATAGAGGATATGTTACGTGCCTACGTGCTGGACTTTAACGGAAGCTATGATAATTATATACCTTTTATTGAGTTCTCTAATAATAACAATTTCCAAGTTAGTATTCAAATGGTGCATTACAAAGCATTATATATGTGAAGGAGTAGGTCGTCGATCAGTTGGTTTGAGGTCATGGGAGAAAATTTGCTAGGCTCTAATCTAGTCAAGCAAACGATGGAAAAAGTGAAACTTATTAGAG
Organism: Solanum aculeatissimum; assembly: GCA_038996855.1. Lineage (NCBI taxonomy): Eukaryota > Viridiplantae > Streptophyta > Magnoliopsida > Solanales > Solanaceae > Solanum > Solanum aculeatissimum. Next base: position 26,353 of record JBCEWC010001281.1, read on the forward strand.
AAGGCCCTAATCTAGTCCACCAAGCGATGGAAAAAGTGAAACTTATTCGAGTTCGACTTCAAACAACCTAGAGTTGGTAGAAATCCTATGCAAATGTTAGACGATGAAACATAGAGTTTTATGTAGAAAATTAGATTTTTTGAGCACCTATGAAGGGTATCATGCAATTTGGAAAGCAAGGGAAGCTTAGTCCTAGGTATGTTTGACCGTATAAGATTATTCAAAAAATTGGCAAGGTGGCATATGAGCTTGATTTGCCTTCAAAATTAGGAGCAGTCTATCTGGTGTTTCACGTATCTATGTTGTGAAAGTACATCCAGATTCTTCACGTATTACTCACATTGAGAATATTCACATCGCTGAAGACTTGTCTTATGATGAGGTACCAATGGCTATTTTAGATCGATAAGTAAGAAAGCTTCAAAATAAAGAAGTGATCTCCGTGAAAGTATTGTGGTGAAACAACAATATTGAGGAAGTAACTTCCACAACCCAAGCCTAGGGCCTAGGTGAGACATCAAAAATGGGAGACCCAAAGGTACCCCAAACAAGACTCATAGCATACTTAAGCACATCCTTAGCTAGGAAGCATGAATTAATCATCAACAAGTAGTACTAAGGGTATTAGGGGCTTAGGAAGCACAATATAGGACAAGAGATAAGGAATTCTCATCATTGAAAAACAACAAGAAATTCTAAGGGAAGGGAACAAGGGACACATTCTAGAGGCTTAGGACATTCACCGCCTTTCAATTATCATCCCAAGAAAAATTAAAACATAAGATAGGGACTAAGGGAAAGTCTCTATAGATATGTAAGCATCGCAAGAGTCATACATAACATATTATCCAACACTACCTCTACTCATGAGTGGAAAGGGGGCCAACACATGTCCTGGGCTCACCCTCAAAAGTAAAGTAACAAAATAACAATTCCTTAACATGAGCAAGAAAGAAAATGGATGTAGTCCTCAGAATGAATGGCTCACCATAAGCAAGTCTTTAATAAATAGTACTAGCCACAAGGAGGTGGAAGGATAGGAGCTCCGGTCCCTATATGGTTATATCATGTAGACAATAAGTATGCGTTTGTAATTGGAATGCACTAAGTATGTGGGGTGCAATGAAATAAGAGATCATAAGCCATAATAGACAACATGATTAATCTTATATAAAGGTAATAAGCTCAATATGAAAGGAATGCTCAACGCCTTAGTCAAAACATGCATGGAAGGCAAACATAATCTAATAACATAGCATACATATGCGGGAATAAACTTTAACCGACAATTGAGACCATGTGAGCTACTACATGGAATCCTGATGTTTTCTCCACATCAGACAAGGAGTGGTCTACTTGCAAAGGTAAACCATAGGACCATACACAAACTTCCGTATTTCGGAGAGTGTTTTACAAATGCCCTACAGGAACTTCCCTACTTCAATTAATATATGACAATGGGCTTACAGAAACTTCCCCATTTCGATTATTATTTTACATGTACCTCACGGGAACTTTCCCATTTTGGCGAATCATGCAATATTAGCAAATCACAAATCTACGATGACAACGTAGTTAAGGGACAATGTAAATCTACCAAGGTCCTCTCGGTGCTAAGTCAAGATTTCACATAATACTTAAATTATAATCATAATCATATCATGCATAATCTTGTAAACCTTAATATAATAATAGGAGTAGCTCATCAAAATCATAGTGTCATAGCATCACAAAACAATGCTCAATAATCTTACATAATTTTCATAGAATTTCAATGGATTGATAACGTATTTGGTAGCTCTTAATCATTCAAAATATTCATAATCTTGCATACTTATCATGAGAATATATCATGTGAAACCATAATTTAAATAGCTCATAATGAGATTCAAGGACCCATAATGGTTTAAGATAGGGCATTTTGAATCTATTTTATAAAATATTTACTATTTTTAAACGCATTTTTTATTTATTACCTAGATATTTCATATTTGAATTTTTTTTTCATTTTATAGCAACTGTATTATGTATTAAAAATAAATTATATGTATAATATATATGTATTAAAATGTCTTATATTAAAAACTGTACTATATATTAAAAATGAATTATGCATCTAATATAAATGAATTACACTATGTATAAAAGATATATTAAAAATATAAAGATATATTATAAGTGTCTTAAAATATGTTAAACTTATATTTTGATTTTAAAAAATTGCATTATGTATTAAAAGTGTGTATTATATATGTATTAAAACTATATTGCTATAAATGGTAAATACTTTCTAAATATGATATATATAGGTAAGTTCTCTTTCCAAAATCCATCATGTCATGCAATTAGATGGCAATACATACTTATTTGACCATAATATTCATGATTTAGACCAAAATATAATATTTGGGTAAAGATGTGACAAGGCCCATTTATGAAATCATCAACCCAATGTAGTAATGTAAAGGATTTATAAATACCAACTCATTTCATGTATTTCAAATCAATAAATAATAATTCTAACATGAATCAAGCATATAATTAGGAATAGGAAGTACCCATAATAAATAAACCTTGAAATTAATGATTTAGTTCGAAAGGGTTTTGGACACCATGGGTGGACCTATAGATGAAGAAACCCATAAACCTTAAAGCAAAATAGAGAAAAAGGTTGAAGAAATTCTTGGATTTGATGAAAAGCTTGAAAAAACATTGAAGCTTGTTCTTCAATAGAGGATTTGGGTCTTATTTCTTGAGAATAAAATTTGAAATGAATGAAGAGGAAAGTTATTTGGGCATGAAAATAGGCTTAGGAAGGTGTATTTAGGTTAAATGGGTTGAAACCCCCTTTTGGAAATGCAAAAATATCATCAAGAGTAAAAAAAAATATTTTAATGAGTGCCGACAGCAAAATCGGTGGTCCAAGGGTCCAGTCGTCAAACCATCCGGCGGTAGGCCAAATGGGACCCTTTGATCGCCTTTTTAAACAATTTTTGAAGCTTTTCGAAGCCATTCAACATCACCCTTTTTGTCAGCCCAGACAAGCCTCAGTAAAATGGCCATAACTTTTTACTCTGAATTCAGAATAAGGAAACAATGGATGCGTTTGAAAGATGATTTAAAGACCTTTAATTTGGTAGGTAGCGGGTCACCTAAATCACTATATGATAAAAGATATTACAATTTGAAAATGTACTCATACCGAAACATGCCCAATTGGAATCCTTTGGACTTGACTCAATGTAAGAGATGCCTTATGACCCCAAAACACATGTAATATACTTTGAATACCTAATAATTTATTCCACCCCATGAGAAGTCATCAAGTTGAGACTATCTGCATACGAGGAATGACTCGGGTCATAGCTTAAGATCTAGGGTGTTACAACATCTTCCTCTTGGGAACAATTGTCCTCTAATGTGATAGAAATACACTTGAGAGGAGTAACAAGGAAAATTTCAGCCTCAACATAAATGCATCAATGAAACTTAAATATCATTTTCATGAAATCTCGAACTTATGCATCAAATACCATATAAAAATATGTTACCATGAGTATGTATGCATGCAACATGACATAACGGGCTGAAATATATGACTTGACACCATAAAAATGATTAACTTATTACCTTAGGCTTGAATAGAGTGAAAACGATAAGGCTATCATTTCTTCATATCCGCTTCTATTTCCCAAGTGGCACTTTCGAGTTTTTGATTACTCCAAAGGACTTTAATGGATACTACATCTTTGTTCCGCAATCCCTTCAGTTGTCTATCCAATATCTCAACCAAAACTTCTTCATACATTAAGTTCTTTTCCACACTTACAACCTCCAAAGGCACAATGGATCTTAGGTCACCAACATACTTCCTCAACATGGACACATGAAAGACCGGATGAACAATACTCATCTCCATAGTCAATTCTAACTTATAAGCAACTTTACCAACACACCTTAAAATTTTATAAGGCCCTACATACCTAGGGTTTAATTTTCCTTTTTTGCTAAACGAAACTACACCTTCATGGTTGAGACATTTAAATACACACAATCGTCCACCTTGAACTCAAGATCTCTCCTCCTAATGTCGGAATAAGACTTTTGTCTACTTTGAGCCATCTTTAATCTCTCTCTTATCAACCTCACCTACTTCAAGGCTTTCAAAACTAAATCCAGACCTATCAAAGCCATTTCTCCAACTTGAAACCACCCAATCGGGGATCTACGTTGCCTCCCATATAAGGCCTCAAATTGTTCCATCTCGATGCTAGAGTGGTAACTATTTTTGTAAGTAAACTCAATGAGTGAAAGATGTTCATACCAACTACCTTGAATTCTAACATACAAGCTCTAAGTATATCCTCAAGGGTTTGAATGGTCCTTTCGGCTTGACCATCCATTTATGGGTGAAAGATTGTGCCTAGGCTTAACTTTAGTACAAAGGAATCTTTGGAAAGATCTCCAAAAGTGGGATGTGATTTGAACACCACAATCTGAAATAATGGACAATAGAACCCCATGCAATTTAACTAACTCATAGATGCATAATTTAGCATAGTCTTCAATACTATAGATTGTTCTAGCCGATAAAGAATGTGCCAACTTTGTCATTCTATCAACAATAACCCATACGGAGTCAAAATGCTTTTTGGTCTTAGTCAAACCAACCACAAAATCCATGTTTACCTCTTTCCATTTCCAAGTGGGGATCTCAATGTCGTGTGATAGGTCAACCGACCTTTGATGTTCAACTTTGACTTATTTAAAATTGTGGCATTCAGTCACGAACTTTGCAATGTCTCTCTTCATACCACCCCACCAATACACTTCTCTTAAATCCCTATACAACTTTGTAGAGCCGAGGTAAATTGAATAAAATGAATTATGGGCCTCTTTCAAAATCAAGTCCCTCCACCCATCAACATTTAGCACACACAATCTACCTTGATGTCTAAGGATACCATCTCCCCTTTGGGAGAAACCTTTTACCTTACCCATTTTTACTAATGCTTTCCATTCAACCAAGGAGGGATCAAGGTCTTGCTTTGATTTGACCTTTTAAACCAAGAAAGATTTCGAACCATCTAGAACCACTATACCTCCATCTTTGGTTTCATCCAATCTAGATAATTGATGAACTTCCTTTGTTAACTCCTTCTTACTATCATCATAATGGGCTGCACTTTTCATGGATACCCTACTTAGGACATCGGCTACAACATTGGCTTTGCACGAATGATAATGCACACTAATATCATAGTCCTTAAGGAGGTCTAAGAACTTCCTTTGCCTCATATTGAGATCTCTTTGGGTGAAAACATATTGAAGGAGTTAAAGAGATAAGTAGGTTAATTACCTTACTTTGCAGTTAAACCATTTTGGAGTCTATCAATTTCCGTGTGGGATTCGACCCTAACCTTGGTTAGGTTATTTACTTGACAACGATCACTTTAATCTTCAAAAAGAGGTGTCGCTTGAGTGATATCAAGTATTTTGGCATCGTTGCCGGGGAATACGACTAGACTTATTTAGTTTAAGTAATTTGGGGATTAAACCTTATTTCCCTAACTTTATGTTTCTTGTTATTTTTACTTTGTTTTAGCATGCAGGTGTAGCGTATGCAAAACACTCAGACCTGAGGCAACCCCTTGACTCCGTTTGACCTAGAGATCCAAAGGACATTGAGGATAATGACCTAGAACAATATGAACAACGTTGCTAATGCCACGATGAATGCAACACTCAATCCGAGTAATGACAACCCACCTCCACCACATCACACAACACAAGATCCTCTAGCGACAACAAATTAATGGAATTAATATCGACTAGACCCTATGGCAATAGATGTCACGGGAGCTATTGTGTTACCTCCACTACCTGATGAGACAATATTTGTTGTGTCGAGTGGGTTATTCCAGAGGCTTCACAATTATGGGTTGTTTGCGATCCAACTATCAGAGGATCCGCATAACCATCTACACAACATTGTGTTCGTCTGTAAGAGCATCATAAAAAACCAAAATCTGTCTATGGATGCCATTAGGCTTTGTGTTTTCTCACTTTCTCTCACAAGCAATGCAATGCTATGATTATCCGAGCTTCCACAAAGTTCAATCACCACTTGGGCTGAGTTGCAAAGGGCCTTTTTGGAGATGTTCTTTCCAGTCTCAAAGAAGCTGAAATTGAAAGCGCTGATCAACAACTTCAAGTAGGTATCAAGTGATTCGCTCAGTACCACATGGGAGAGATTTACTAAATTCTTGAAGAGTGTCCCAGACCACAAAATTATTGATGAAGACCTGGTGGAGATCTTTTACAAAGCCTTTAACGATAATAGCCAAGCAGTTTCTGACACTATCATGTGAGGTTCATTCATAGATCACTCATTTTAGGAGGTAGCATAGCAGATAGAGAGAGTGGTCAAGACAAATTATTCATGGGGTATGAGGGATAATTCCATCACAAAAATCTCATTCTCAATCAGTACTAATTCAGTACAAGAAAGAGCAAATGAAGAGGTGATGCAAGAGCTTGAGAAAATTAATACTAATGTAGAGTTGCTGATGAAGCAGAACCAACAAAGAGTGAATGCATTATCTCATCAGCCTCCACAACAACCCATGTACAAAAAGCCTTATTATAAGGATGACACTTGTTTTATTGTAGATTAGATAGCAGGTTTTCAAACCAACATCCAAGGGTCCAATCAGGACTTTAGCGCCATGGCCAAGGAAACAAAGGTCGGAACTTTGGAAGAGATGGTGCTTTCAGATACAACAATAGAGAAGGCTACTATGATAGGAATAGGACCCAAGATAGAGATGTTGAATGGGGACGTAGAGATGGATACAAGAATGGTCTGTATGTTCCACCACACAATCGAGATTCTGGTGCTGGCACATCTCGCATTGAGGTGATGTTTGATCGCTTGTTGAAGAAGGCTAACGCTCAGGAAGAGACACTAAGGGGGATGTAATCTGACATCTCCAACATTAATTAGAAAATTGAGTCTCATTCTGTGTCTATCAAGCAACTTGAGCAATAATTCGGTCAGATGTCAACTCAACTGAACCAACGCCAGTAAGGTACACTGCAACAATACAGTTCAAAATCGTAAAAATAAAGGGCAGTGTATGATAGTCATGGTGTGTGGTGGAAAGGAGACTATTGATCCTCTAATGTCAGTTGATGATGATGTTGTTCGTGAGGAGATAGTTGAGAGTAAGCATGTTGATATTGGAAATATTCGTGCTAAGGATGGGGAGAGTGGCGTAGCGCCAACGCCACAGAAGTTATAACCTATTCCTAGACCTCCTCCTCCCTTCCCTCAGAGACTCAAGAAGAAGGAAGAGGAAGGTAAATTCAAGAACTTCCTCTCCATGCCGAGAAACTCTCCATCAACATCCCTCTGCTTGAAGTATTGGAGAAAATGCCAAGGTACGCAAAGTTCATGAAGGACTTGGTCACAAAGAAATGTACTGTGAGTCAAGAGCTCTCTCAAGAGATCCAACATTGTAGTGCGATATCTATAAGGTCCTTGGTGCAAAAGCGAGAGGATCTTAGAGTATTCACCATTACATGCACCATAGGTGATGTCGAGTTTGCAAGGGCACTATGTGATCTAGGTGCCAGCATAAATTTGATTCCCCTTACAGTGTTCAGGAATCTAGGCTTGGGAGACCTTACTCCTATAACTATGCGATCACTAATGGCTGACTAGACAGTAAAGAAGCCTGTGGGGATAATATATGGCGTTCTTGTCAAAGTTGAGAAAGTCATATATTCCCTGTAGACTTTGTGATCCTAGAATGCGAGGTCGACTTCGAAGTCCTAATTATCTTGGGAAGGTCTTTCCTAGCCACTGGGCGAGCCCTGATGGATATGGAGTCAGGTCAACTCGAGTTTTGATTCAACGATGAAGAAGTCGTCCTAAATATCAGTTAGTCAATGAAGCAGCCATATGAGCTAAAGATGGAAGTTTGGGACATTTATGAAGCCTGAGTAATCATATGGTCCAAGTCATACCGCAACAATAAATCATGCGCTACTTGAGAGGCAACCCAAGATACTATGTAATATTCTCGGTAGAGCTAGTGACACTCTTAGAGGCTATTGTGGACATGGTGTTTTGGGTTGGTTCTTTTGCAACTTTTAGTCTCCAGCCATAGGCTTGACATATATATATATATATATATGGGTGCTCTTGTGCATGTACCTCTCTAGTCGCAGCCTCGTCAGCTAGCTAGTACTTTATCATTTTGGTTTATCTACTTTGGTGTATATGACTTATTATTGACCTGGTCATGACCTAAATTGTCCAGGCTTAGTTTTTCAGATGTTATGTTGATCGATCTTTTGGCCCATAGTCTTGTTAGCTAGCATGTCCGATGGCATACTCGACCAATGACGATATTGAGTTCTAGTCGTGCCTCCCCTCCTTTTGGGGTGAGACATATGTAAGTAACATATATTATTTAAAAATAACATAAAATATATTATAAGTCACAATAATAATAATTTAAAATTTTTAAAAACATTCAATAATTTATGTCAATGTCACAAAAATTAAGAAAACAATAACATACATTTGGCTTGTGGTAGCGCAAATTCTTATAACTAGTATTTTTAATAGGAGAATAGATCGAGGATCTTAGGATCGTCTTGCCTTCTTCAGCTGCTAGAAGCAGACAGCTGGTTATTGACATTATGTCGTTATTCATTTTAGTATTTTTTTCATTTTAATTTATTACTTTTTGTGGAATTTGTTTTTGTTTTCTTCATTATTTTTTTAAAAATTTGTTATATATTAAAAAATTCATATAGATTGAGTGAGTTTAAGGTTGCCTGAAGCAGACAATTGATTATTGATGTGTCTACTTTTATTCATTTTTCTATCTTCTTCATTTTAATTTTTTTAAATTTGTATAAATCATAAAAATTAACGATTTAAAATTTTATATAAAAAATACTCATAATAATTAGCAACTAAAATTGGGACGGAGGAAGTGAGGAGCTTAGGGTAGTAAAGGGAATTTTCGAAATTAATTATTAAATTTTTTTGGTTAGTTTGAGGAGCTTTCGGTTGTCCTGTCTACTTCAACTGCTAGAAGCAGCAGGTGGTTATTGATGTATCTGCTTTTCTTCATTTTTGTATTTTCGTTATTTTAATTTTTTATTTTCGAGAATTTATTACATATTAAAAAAAATTATGTAAAAAGTATTATAAATCACAATGAGTAGCAATTTAAAATTTTATATAAAAAATCACAATAATTAGCAACTTAAATTGGGATGAATGTAACATATATATGGTACTACGAATCACAATAATAATTGACTTACAAAGTCAAAAGACATAAAACAATTTACATGATTATTGTAATTTTTTTTAGTGCCACATAAATTGGGACAGAGAGAGTGACATACACAATAATTAACAATTTTTAATATTTAAAAAGACAAATAAAATTTGACCGACTCTCAAAATTTATATGTGTGGCATAAATTGGAAGAAAGTAGCATATATTATTTAAAAATGTACTATAAGTCACAATAATTAATAACTTAAAATTTTTTAAAATATATAATAACAAAAATTATTGATATCACATAAATTGAGATAAAAAAAAATAAATTTTGAACTCGTGTTAGCGCAAATTCTCATAACTAGTAGTGTGGAGGAGTGGATGAATGCCCCGTCCCCTCATTCAATTTACACAAAAATTGTAAAGTCTTCCATCCATCATTAGTGCACAATGGTGACTTCACTTTTCATGCCTAGAAAAGGCAATGTAAGTTGCACTGATAAGAACACACTGAAGTAAAAGGAAAGTGCAACATCTACTTTGCCATTTCTTTTTCTGTAGTCATTTATTTTGCTACGTGTGTTTTTATATATTTTTCTTGTTTCAATTTGATTGTTTTATCCTTTTTTAGTTCGTTCTAAGAAAATATCTTTTTCTTTCATTTTTTTTTTGTGATTTCTTTAATTCTAACTTTTCATATAATATATCTAAGACCATAAAATTTAAGCATTTTGGCGCATTCCACGTATTTTAAGTTTTGGCCAAGCATATATATGACCCCTTAAACTTGTCCTAAAATTCCATTTAGACACTTGGAACTCAGTTTTGTTCCGATCAAACACATTACTATATTAGGACTCGTAGTTTAATATTTCTAGTCTAATACTTGTAGGAGTCTTCTATAGTTTGGATTGTGTTTTACAATATAAATATAGCTGAGATCATACATTGGGTTCTGAGCCACAATGGTTTCACACGTCCAGGAATACCCCTTGCAGGGTGATATGGCTTCCTAGCTACTTTCAATTTCATCTTCTTCAGATATCTCCTTTCCTTTTTCCACAACTGTGATTGTATCTCCGGTCTCTACTCAATGTGCTATCACTACTATTTCGTCAAGCTCTTCTCATCCCCCTTTTACCGTTTAGTCATCTTCTTCGTGAGCTTGGTCTTTATCTATGTGAACAAGTTCGCATTCTATGTGACAATGTTAGCTCAACATATATGTCTCGTAATCCAGTGTTCCATGACCGCTCAAAACATATTGATGTTGATTTTCATTATGTATATGAAAAAGTAGCTCAAGGGGATTTGGTAGTCCAGTATGTGCCATCTCGCTTACAATTAGTTGACGTCTTCACAAAAGGTATATCCTGTCCTCTGGACATCTTCACAAAGGGTTTATCCTCATCTTGCTTTTGATTTTTATGTGACAATTTGTTTGTGTTGTCCTCTTGCCCAAATTGGGGCATATTAGGACTCGTAGTCTAATATTTCTAGTCTAGTACTTGTAGGAGTCTTCTATCGTTTGAATTATGTTTTACAATAAAAATATAGTTGAGATCGAGCCACAAGTTATCTATTACGCAAGTTATCTGTTAGATACTATGTATGATTTTGTTCTTACCAAACACAACAAGTTAACTTGGCACAAGGCATGTGTTGCACAACTTTTGGGCACATGAGTGTTGGCTGATGTAGAATATTACGATAATATTACAATCTTTGAAAGTTTTCATTTTAGACTAAAATTTATTTTACTTAGTTCTCATTATTCTCTTCTTTGTCGTTTATCGAAATTAGTCACATAAACAAATCTCTTTCAAATTCTTGTGTGTTTCTACTTTTGAATGTCATTCTAATTTTTATCTCCTATGTCTGTCAGAACTATTTCAATATCAATTTCATCAAACTCATCGAAAGAACCTTTTACTGATGTTGTTTTCTTGAAGCTTTTATAATTTGTAAAATTGAAAACATAAGCTTAAATCATATTGATTACGATTTAATCAATTTATTTCTAGTGATTTTTCTCAAAATCTTATCTCCCTTTTCTTGTTTGAATTTGTAGAAAACGGGTGAGTAATTTGTGGTTCGTTAAAAAAATTTAAGATATTGTCGAGGAATTAGGCAAGGAAAAATTAGACCATCGTACTTCTTACCGCTTTGTAGATATGAATTTAATGGAATTAGTTATGGGGTGATGCTTGTTTTATGGAAAAATTGCTCTTTTTGCTGATTTGTATTAGTAGGAATGGACAATAGTTGGGTGCCTTTAAAAATATATATGCACAACATATGTATTTCAGAAATACATTGTTTATATAAATAATTAAAAAAACATATACTTTTATGTTAAAACACATACAATCATACGAGAACACATAAACTTGTTGAAATTTAATTTGATAAATATCTCTCAAAGGTTGAGGGCATATCTTCAAACAAGTCAGTAAGTCTAACTTCGTTTTCATAGTTTTCTACAATGGTCTCAAATTAATCATTAAATTCTTTTGATACTTGGGTGAACAAGTATTATTAAAAAACTCTTATCTTTTCTATAATCTATCAAGACTCCAGGCAAACCAGGGACGAAGCAAAGGTCCAATTCTTCAGGACATCTCTTGGTTTGACATCCCAGATGGTCGGTGTCTTAATGAAAACTCCAATTTCTTCTTCAGCAGTGAACAAACTTTTGATCCCTTTGGCTGGATCAACCTCAAGAACATTCTCTGACATTTCGATAATAGGCATATTGGCAAATAGTATAAAATAAGGTTAGTAATTATCACCTTTCCTTTTTATATCAAGTGTGAGAACCTTTTCAGAATTAGCACTTCTTGCCGATGTAATTGTTCTCTTAATACCAACTCATCATCTGTCGAGATCATATTTATGCCTACATTCCCATTATTAGGCAACGAGTTATTATTCACATTTGGTGGAGCCCCTTTCAGCTGAATCACATTCTCTTTGATAAGAAATTCAATCTTATCTTTGAGAACTAAATAATTTTCTGTATCATGCCTGACAACTCATGAATGATATGCACAATGCTTAGACTCATCAAACCACTTAGGATGAGGTTCAATATCTCTCCAAGGAATTCACTGGATCACTCCCTTTGTTTTCAACCTTTCAAAGAGTTAGGCATATGATTCAGCTAGAAGTGTGTAGGTCTTTCTTTCATCAAGGTTTTGGCATGACCAAGACGGGGTTGCTAAATTTTTTCGAGGTTGGTAATGAGATGGTTGTCAATAATGAGGTGGGTTTTGATATGTGTGAGGTTGTTAGTAGTACATTGGTTGGGTATTGTAGACGGGATAAGAAATGGGTGAAAACGTTTGGTGATATGGTCCTTGAAGTGGCTAACTATGGTACACATGAATTTGGCCTTGTCCATGTCCTTGAATGTGCATTACAACTGCGACTTCCTTTTTTTCTTCTTAATCCCCTTTATTGTTCCAGATTGAATTGCCTTATCTGTTTCTTGTAAGGTTGCAAAGTTTGTGACTCTTCCAGACTTGATTCCTTATTCCAAAGCTTCCCCTATTTTAACAAGATTTGTAAATTTTGCACCCGTCATAAGCAACATCCTTTCATAATACATATTATCTTGAGCCTTGATAAAGATGTCATTCATTTCATTTTCATACACTGTGTCATGACCCAAAAATGGATCACGACTAAGGAAGAATGAAATAAAGCAAAAACCAATACAACATACATCAAATATCCCGAATTCTAGAGTTATGAGTACAAGAGCATCTATGGTAGTACAGAAGATAAATACAACTATTTCGAAATGAAACACAAGACTGCCTCATAGCATCTAATACAAGTCTAGAAGAAAGCAGTAAAAATAATCTTAAAGATCCACGACAACTCGAAGTCATGAGCCTCACCGGTAGGATCTGGATGGATACAGAATATGCTTAATAAGAGTGAGTAAACTACCCAGTGTGGGTCTTTATGCTCGATCTGCAAGGAGGAAATAAAACAGGAGTGAATATACTGAAATATATCTAGTAGGTTCAACCAACTGGGTAAGAGAAATCAAAAAAATATGTAATAACAAAGAATCCTACACCTGTATCCAAAAAGGATTAGTACACAATAAAAATATAACATAAAATTTTATAAGATCTCTCACATGTTAAGTATCACAAAACTAAAAGCAATATCTACACAGTATATAAAGTCTCATCAATTCACACATCAAGTATCTCTTAACCTTGCCACCTACTTGTGATCAATGGTATCACAATCTATCAACCTTGCCACATGCACATGGTTAAGGAGCGTTATAATGTCTCAACCTTGCCACCTGCCTGCGTCAAGGGATGTACAAATTTGGGTCTCACCTTTGCCTTTTTCCGAGTCAGGAGGTGGTACAAATGTGGAACATGCTACCCTTGCTTCTTACTCAGGTCAAGGAGTGATACAATTCAACATAATACATCACAAGGAAGTGATATTGTCACGCCTCCAAGTCTATAAAGCCGAACAGGCACTCGGTGCCCTCTAGGCCCGAGAGAACCAACATATAACCTGTGCTTATCATGCATATGTCTATGAAAACTCTACTGAGCTAAGAAATCAAAATAAGTAGTACCAAACTTACATATAGGACTTGGCCGTTGAGACCGTAACTATTTAGAGACAAGATACAACTGAACTATATATAATAAGTCTACAAAGCCTCTACAAGAGAGAAAACCTTAACACAGGTCAGGACAGGCCCCGCCTTACATCAAACTATTATAAAATACCAAAATGCATAAACTATAGACTCAGTAAAGCCCGAATCAACTTGGAGCTCACCAAAAGCAGCTTAGTGTGGGGTGCACCTATATTGGAGGTCTACTAGCTGGAGTACCTGTACGTGCAACATGAATTGCAACATTCCCCACGAGGGATGTCAGTACGAAATAATGTACTAAATATGTAAGGAAATAGCACATGCAAAATGAAAACTCAAGTGCAATAAAGAAGCAACATATAAATGCATAGATCATAATAAAAGACTACCTTCGCTATACTTGTGGGACCATATACGCTATGTTCTTTTCTTTACTCTTTACTGCTTTTTAACTTCTTTTAGGCATGTGTTATAAATGACCAACTGATCAGTGGTAAAGAGAGGATGACCCACGCTAGGCATTTTAACCCGTGGAATACTGTCCTCATAGCTATGCAAATTGGGATCGACCCTTGCTAGGCTTTCGCCCCTGGGCTGCCATCCTCACAAACCAAGTGAGATCGACCCATGCTAGAATCTTGCCCCTGGGCTGCCACCCACACTGGGAAAAATGTTCAAGTTATTCTTTAATACTTTTAGATTATTACTTTGGTGATCATGATGATTTTGAAGCCTTGGAACTGTGTACCCATAGTATACGATATGACAATGGTAACTTAAGGCAGTACAATAATATAAGAGTCGAAGGTAACATTAATGTTCTACTTAGGAGTTTAATGACACACTTGGCTTCACGAATAAAAGTAGACTCATTGTGCTAGTGCTTAGAAGAGTAAGCTACAGAACACTACCACTATTGGAACAACACTTGAGAAGCCCACTCGTTGATAGTGACACAAACGTTAGATTTCATGCCAAAGAGTATGGAATAGGATACATACCTTGTTGTACGACCTTGTTATTACCTCGAAGTAACCTCTTTCCTTCTCAAATATTTATCTACAATAGAGTGGGTGATAACACTAGTATTAGTGGCTAATAAACATGTGTTGGCAGTTCAATCTTAGCCAAATAACATTCAGGCGACAAATTCATAATTACCACCTAAGGGTGTTCTTTCAACCGTTCTTCCTCTACTTGCATTTGTGTCCTACATATTTTTGTGTACATAGTGTACCTCAGTTTGTTTTTAATTTTATGAAACGCTTACAACAGTTCACAAGGTACAACACATGACGACTCCACACAACATATAATTAAGTAGTATAACATTGCAAGCCCTCTCCGATATTTTAACACCAACAATTCACACCCCTTCCCCACATTAACCAAATTGTTTTCAACACATTTACACACCTAAATAGTCCCAAAGCAATGGAGGACGTGGGACCATAGTTCCCGATCATTTTCCCACGAGTTCCTATCAAACTTATGCTTAAAATATCGTACTTAACCTTATGTTGACGGAAAATAAAGATGTGGCAGTAACATATTTCAATTCTTGTAACTTGCCCTTCTTTAACTCAATTTCTTCAAGAACTTCAATTTCTCTTCACACTTTAAACCAAACAAGAAGCCAAAAGTCTCTTAACAATCAAGAGAAATGAGCAACACTTGAGAGAATATTCTGCCCTATACTTCTATTTATGCATAAGTAACATATTTTCCTTGTCTTTCATGATAGAATTAAGCTAAATCTATATGTATTCTCACTCACCTTAGCCTGCAACAAGAAGGATCTCTTCAAGAACCCTAATGAAATTCTAAGGCTTCTTAGCCTTTGCGAGAGAAAAGAAATCTTGAGTTTAATCTGATTCTTTTGGTGTGATAAAATGAATAAAATGCCCAACTATCCTTGCCTTTATTAGCCCTTTTTGTCCCTTAAAATAATACCTTAGCACCTCCTCTTCTTGCTTCATTTTCAGCCACTAAATAGCCAAGTAGGTGATGTAGTTCCTTAGTTATGATAAGCTGCTCAAAGGGTCAAAGTAGGTGATACACCTATGTCACGACCCAAGCCTAGGGCCTAGACGTGACATGGCGAATGCCGAAGGAACCCCAAACAAGCCTTTAAAACTTGTCATCACACTTCATCGGTCGCGGAAGTACATTCAACATAAAATAAAATGGGAATTAGGGAGTAAGGGCAAACCATTTCAAAATAACATCATAGAATAATAGTCAAGCTCATTTACAAAATACTTGTCCAA
>JBCEWC010001282.1:0-42570 GCA_038996855.1 Solanum aculeatissimum
TTAATGTTGAATGTACTTTCGCGACCGATGAAGTGTGATGATAAGTTTGAGAGGCTTGTTTGGGGTTCCTTCGGGTTTCTCATTCTCCATGTCACGTCTAGGCCCTAGGCTTGGGTCGTGACATAAGTCCTCCATCACTCTCTAGTAGTCCTCAAAGCTGGAAGGCCACAAAGAAAATACCACGTGAAGTTACTAGACCTACTGCCTTTAACATCTCGTGGCAAAGTGTCAAGAACTCATCTTCTGAAACCTTTCATAGCTAAGCTGATAATCTGCCACAAGAACTAGCTCAGGAGAAATTTGTACCTGTGTAGGAACCAATAGTGTTTGGCCCACCTGGTCATGAATAGCGGGACCCTGAATAATAGAAACCTATTCTTTTACCTGAGTTTGGGAATCTCAGGGTGTACCTGTAGAACTACCACCATGTCTTAGGCTCTCAAGCATGCCCATCATCCTCAATAAAGTGTCCTATAACAAGGGTGTAGTTCCAATCTCCGAAGGGATTTGGTCCCCTCTAGTCAAATGGGCATGATAGAATGCAAAGAGTCTACATAATTTATATATTCAATAATCAAATCAACTAGTCTCATCATTTTGTCAATAGTATAATCATTATCAATTGAGTCATTCATATATGCATTCCTACTAAATTTGTTTGGAACCCCATGAACATAAATCAGATATGCATTCCTACTAAATTTGATGTTTTGGACTCAATAGAATTATCAGAAATCAAATATTAGATCTCCTTGTCCCAAAGTTCAATCAGTTACAAAGAAACTAACTAAAGGCAATAAAATACCAAAACACTATTGAAACACCCAAAAATTATACCAAAGCTTGTTCTAGATCTAAAATCATCTATCGAATCCAACAGAACCACCAAAAATCCAATCTGAGTACTCTAACTCAAAATGTTGACTAAAGTCAAATCTATGTGAAATTTCAACCAAATTTCCAACTTCGTACCTACAATCTACATAACTCCAAATCTGATTCCTACAATTCTCGTATACTAATTTCCATATTCCGGAACTGATGAAATTGATAGAATTTTATTTTGATACTCAAAACTCTAAATGACTTCAAAACTCAAAATTAAACAATTTAAGCCTTTCAAATTCAACTCTTTAGCAAAAATCTCAAATTTTCACAAAATTTTCTGAAACTAGCTCTCACTACCAGTCAAATAATATGTGGAAATACTATTGAAAAGGGAAAAATGGTAATTTTTCCAAAAATACAAAAAAATGACCTTCATAGTCATTACACGCAGGGCTCTGATACCAACTTGTCACGATTTGATTTTTTGAGTCATGTTTGCACCTAATATAACCTACCAATATGTTAGCCAACTCATAACTTGAAACAAGTAATAGGTCTTAAGGGTAGAAACAAAATAGAAATAATAAATTAATAACAAGATTTACGTCAAAAGCAAACCAAAAATATATATACATATAATAAAGCTCCATTCCAGAATCTGGAAGTCACAAGTAAAAAGGTACTAATAAAGAGTACAAGTTCCAATGGTAGATCAAAAATATATATACAAATAGGCTTGTCTTAAACAATAAAAGACAACCCACAAAATATAGAGGAGATTGACAATGATCCAGGATGCTATATGCATACCCTAGCCTCCAAAATAGGTTGCTAAAGGCTCGAATATCAATGGTAATGGCTGGTGCATGGACCTAAATAACAAAAATAAATTCAGAATGCATTATGAGTACAAAAAAAAGGTATCCAATAGGCATGATAGATCGACTGAGCAAGATAAGTTAAAGCAATATGAAGTTCTAAAATACAACACAAAAAAAGGTCAAGAACAGAATGTAATAAAAGATTGCACACGAGTGTTAAAAGGACAAACAAGAACTAAGACAACTAACTAAACCTAACTAAGCCCCTATAAGCCCAAAAGTTACATTCTTGCACAAGTTAAAGTGAAAATCTGAATGGGACCCCATAAGCCCAACAAGTATAGAGAATAACAATGCTAAGAGTGATGCGATGTGGTAAAACCAAGTAGAATCTCTCAAAAGTTTCAATAATTTCAAGCTCTATAAGGGATAGAATAGAGTTCAGACCCGAATCACATATGAAGCCTCCTAATAATAGTAAGTCAGTAGCATCGAGATTTGAAAGAGATGGCATAGAGCCCAGACCTCAAACGAAGAATAAATCCTCCTCAATAATATTAATATTAATAAAATTAGGCTTTGTATAACACTTCCATAGAGGATAATGGCTTGTCACAATCAAGAAGTATAGAGTCCGGACCTCAAATTATGGATGAAACCTTACAATAGTAATAACAACCAAGATATATACAATTTGAATAAAACTATTGTCATAACATTATTGTGGATCTTCATCCACATTCTCCTCAAAATCGACCCAAGCTTAGACTGAATAATATCACAATTGCCAAATGGGTCTAGAAACACAAGCGTAAACACCAAAGCTATAGGATAACTGGATCATGGATTAAAGGTCATCAAAGCTAAGTTACTGCCTAGCTAAGTCTTATCTCTATCAGATCCAAGTTTGTTGTATCAGTCTATAGGGAGCTAAGGTATTCGATATGACGTTGGAACAAAACTCAGTTCTATTAACTCCAAAATATACAAGTCTTTTAAAAGCACTAGTCTAAGCCTAGAATAAGCCCAAACATGATACAATTAAGTATAGAATCAAATACCATACATGCCATAAGGTAAGGATGATCAATAATGACAATTATTAGTAATGCCCGAGGTGCCCAAAAAATATCTTAAAACATGAAATCCAACAAAATTTAGTATGATCAACTAGATACTCACCCCAAGTTCATGCAAATCAATATGCATTCACATAATCAAGCTTAGTTTAAGGAAAGTGATGTTGTAGCCTACCTAAATGCAGATTGAGTGCTCTCCAAATCACAATGTAGGAGACTCTTCCTTTTGAACAACGTTTAAACACTTCACACTATCAAAACTAGAATCACAACATCAATATGGTAGTTTAGACACCAAAAACATGAAAAATAGACATGGACCAAAATTAGAGTCCAAAATTGAAATATGGAACCCCTGCTGAAAAATTCAGAATTGGCTCCGAAAAAGGGTTCTAAACAGCTTCCTAAATTTGTGTCCTAAAATGGAATATAATTTAGGGCTTGGAACAACTCAAATTAGATCATGCAATTTTTTTGCTATTTTATAACTAATAATAAGAAGGACGAGACAGCCTATTCAAGTCCAAATTTACCTCAAATGGATGAGCTTAGATGATTCCTAACTGCTAACCCACAAAGCCACACCAATTCCAAATATACTAGACTTTGAATCACAAAAAAAGGAGTCTGCTAGCTTGAGATATTGAAGTTTGAAGTTTGGAGATGTGGTTAAAAAATGGGCTGGTCTTAATTTTAAAGACCAGCCGAGGTTGTTCTTTGCTATCATGGAGCTCCCAGCTTGAGATCACTGCCTTCATATGATGAGATCTTCATAAATATGGAGGGTGGCCTCAGAAACATAGAGGTCTGGCTGGATAGACCCTCACAAACATGAAGGCTTGAGTGGTTGAGCTCCATGAATGCAGTGTAGCGCTCGCAAACGCAAAGGCCATTTTGGCCTGCACTAGCTGATGCACATCAACTATGTTTTAGAAACTTTTGAAACCCTCGATAGGGTGCTCTAGATTTGTTCAAGATCCTATGCATGCAAATAAAATATACAACCCTACCAAATGGCATTCTAGACTCAAGTATGCAATCAAAATTTCTAATGGATATCATTTTTATTGAATATAGATCCCACTCCCATAGGCCATTTTTAACAGAAATCCATTAAGGGGCTCGAGATTAGACCAAATGCCTTAAAAATCAAATGAAAGGTCATTCTAGAACAAAGTCAACATTCTGGAGCTAATAAAACTATCAGAATTTTATTTTGAGGTCATTTACCTAAAGTTTTGACTGAAGTCAACCTTTCAAGTTTCAGAAGCCTCAAAATGTAAAAAGCCGCACATAATCTAAATGAATGACTAGGCGATCAAACTATCAATGTCAACAAGTGACAAATGACTTAGAGTCACTATAGGGATGCTATAAATGATGAAAAGAAGACATTATCACATAATCTAAATGAATCACTAGGCGATCGAACTATCAATGTCAACAAGTGACAAATGACTTAAGGTCACTATAGGGATGCTATAAATGATGAAAAGAAGACATTATCACATAAATGACCTTGAGGGACTTTACAGTGAGAAGGATAAAATATACCTCCGCATGAATAATTTTTAAATAAGAAGATAATTTGAAAGTAATTTTTCTATTTTCATTAGAGAAAAGTGGTATATGTGAGCCATTTGTGTAACAATAGAGGTATATTTGAGCCACTTTGATGATGGGGGGGATATCATTCTAAATTGGAAAGTTGAGGAGTAATCAATCTCTTTTTCCTATTTTTTTTAAAAGCAGACAATCACGCTAAAATGCTTTACAAAAATGACATGTGTCAAATGTAAAAAAGTAATGGTTGATTTTAATAATTTTCTAAATTAGTATTAAATATCACTATTACTAAAAAACATAAACTAAGATTGTTGAAACTGAATGAATGTAGTTTTCAAGGGCAATAGTAGAGATACCTATATTGGGATGTGGTTTAATAGATTCCTTTCGTTGAAAAGTTATATTATATCAATAAAATATTTTTGGGTATGCCTATATATTCTTTGGTTAAATTGATTTCTCTGTGATTCTTCAAAGTTACCCTCAACTCTTCAAAGATCTTATCAATTTTTCTGTTCAGAATTGAGTTTTTTCATCCAATTATTTTGTGCTATACATAGATTTTTTTTGTTGCTGATATTGATGGTGAGTAACCCCACCACACCCAGTTCTCTATTAATCATAAACATCTATTTTTCCCTCTTTCATTGAAGAGCAAGAAACCCGTTTTGCACTCACAAGTTTGATCCACCATCATATCCATGAGACCCAGTTCTTTGTTCATCATCCTAGTTTAGTTTTGCCAGCGAACATCAGGTACTAGTGCAATCCATAAAGCTTCTCGCGGATGATTTTCGCACTAAACTTTGCCAGAATCCTACAAATCGACAAACAATTTATTGTAATCCCAGTGAATTCTATCCTTTGATCTTTTTTTTCTATCCACTTTGAACTATCAAGAAATTCATCATTCTTGATAGTTCTTAATCTTTGTTTCTCTTGTTGTGACTCTGTTTCAAGTTTTGTATTGTTGTGTTGCCTACTAACTTGTGATTGTTGATTTATTTGGGTTGTTTATTGATTTGTTGGACGTATATTTGTATTCTGGTAGCTAGTAGATTTATTTTTAGCTTAGTAGTGGCTTAGTAGATTTTAGAGTTGATATTGTTGACCCTTGATTCTTATTGTTCTATGCTAGTTTAACATTAGTTCGATATAATTTATTTATTATAGCCTGTTTCTTATTTGTTCGATATATTGTAGTTCTATTTTTCTATTTCCTTATTAGGATGAGTTATTTATTTCTTAACCCACAACGTCTTATATTGCATAGGCAATTTCTATTGTATTAGGTGTACATATATCCTAGAGTGATTATCTTTCTTCACTTACTATTATTGCTCTTGATTTTTAAATTTGATTATTGACTATTGTGTGTGGTCTGTACTCCATATTTTATTGTTTTGTTTACTATTATCTTCTTGAGCTAATGATTTCAAGCACTGATATCTTTTGGATTTACTGTAGTCTCTTAGTTTATCTATTCTTAGTTTATCCTTTTTAGTGGCTTTGGAAACTAATGGTGAACTAGGGTCATGTCTTCAGTTGGGGTCGGAAGCGAAGGGTAGTAAGGGTAAGAGGGGGTTGGATTTTCTTAAGTTAAGAGTAGAATCATGGAATATAGGGTCACTGATAGGAAGGGCCATAGAGCTTGTGATAAGTCTTAAGAGGAGAAATATCTTGTGTTCAGGAGACCAGATGGTAGGTACCAAAGCTCTGGATGTGGAGGGGTTTACGTTATGGTACTTAGAAAGCTTTGGGGATAGGAATGATGTAGGTATTCTAGTAGATAGGAGACCTTAGGAAGTGTGTGGTGGAGGTTAGGAAGATTAGTGATAGGATGATAATGATTTAGCTAGTTATAGGTAGGCCTATTGTGAATGTTATTAATGCTTATGTGCCTCAAGTGAGTTTGGATGAGGAAGTCAAAAAGCTCTTTTAGGAAGATTTGGATGAGGCAGTGAGATGTATACCAAAAATATTTTCATTGGTGGAGATTTTAATAATCATATCGATACAACCTCTAGGGGTTTTGATGATGTCCAGTGGCTTTGGTTTCGGAGAGAGGAATGGAGATGAGACTTCACTCCTGGATTTTTCTAGAGCCTTTAAACTGGTTATTGTTGACTCATATTTTTCGAAGAGAGAAAATCACTTGGTTATCTTTTGTAACATAGTATTTAAGACTCAGATAGATTATTACTCCTTTTGAAGGGTGATAGAGGCCTTTGTAAGGATTGCAAGGTTATTCAATATTACTATCCAACATAGACTTTTGGTGATGGACTTATAGGTTAAGAGGGATAGGAGGAAGAAGACCCTTTATGATTGACCAAGGATTAGATGGAGGGGCTTGACTCCTGCCCTTTCTCGGGAGATGAGGGATACGTTAATTTGTTTAGGGGCTTGGAGTAGTGCCAGAGATATGAATAACATGTGGAATATGACTACTGGTTGCATAAGAGAAGTTATTACTAAGGTCTAGGGGTTTCGAGAGGGATCTTTGGTGTCCATCAAGGAGATAAGTGGTGGAATGGAGAAGTTCAAGGCAAAGAGGAAGTTAAGAAGGTTTCTTATACAAAGTAGTTAGAGTGTGTGGATGAGGAGGAGAATAGGATTAAGGATATCTATCAAACACCGAAGACAGAAGCAAACTTGACGGTCAGGAGTGCTAAGTTGGAAACTTTTGAATGCTTATATGCCGAACTAAAGGTAAAAGGTGGGGGGTAAGAGATTGTATAGGCTCATGAAAGAAAGGGAGAGAAAAGATTGTGACTTGATCAAGTGAAGTCCATCACGGGTGAGGAAGGTGAGGTGTTGGTGGATGAGACCCCTTTTAAGAAGAGGTGGAAAACATTCTTTCACAAACTCTTAAATGAGAAAGAAGGTAGTGATATTATTTTCGGTGAATTAGCTCACTCTCATAGTCTTTGGGATTTTGGGTAGTTAGGTGTTTTAGGCCTTAGAGGATTAGACGTGATATTATTAGGATGAGAAGAGGAGAGAGACCAGACCCAATGTGATTTTGGTGAAATTTTGGAAGAGAATTGACAAATCAGGTATGGAGTGGTTGACTAGGTTGTCTAATGTTATTTTAAAGACAACTAAGATGTCTGACTAGTAGAGGTAGAGTACAATGGTTCTCGTGTATAAGAGCAAGGGTGATATCTAAATTATAAAAATTATAGGGGTATCAAATTGCTAAGCCACACTTTGAAGGTCTGGGAGTGAGTGGAAGAGATGAGGGTGAGGAGACGAGTGTCCACTTCTGAGAATTAGTTTGGATTCAAGTTGGGGTGATCAAATACTGAAACAATCAATCTTATGCAGAGATTTCTTGAGAAATATAGAGAAAGAAAGAGGGACCTCCACGTGGTGTTCATTGACTTTGAGAAGGCCTACGAAAAAGTGTCAAAGGATGTCCTCTAGAGGTGTTTGGGGACTAAAGATGCCCCAACGATGTATATTAGGGTAATAAAGGATATATATGGTGGAGCCAAGACTCGAGTTAGAACGGTGGGAGGAGACTTAGAGCATTTTCCTATTGAGATGAGAATACATGTCACGACCAGACCTTAATGGTCATGATGACACCTACCTTAACCCACCGATAGGTAATCCAACCCATAACCTGGAACTTCTAGTAATAGGTGTGAGAGCAGAAGATAACCCAAGAGGAATAAACTGATTACTATCACAAAATAAGAGCAAAACTGATAGTATATAGACACAAGCAACCGCAAAATAATCCTCACAGAACCTGAAAGTTAGCTGTAAAGAACTACTATAGATGGATACATCTCAACTGAGTCACACTAAGATATATACATATATACAAGACGAAAAACAATATACAAGGCTTGTTTCAGAAAGAAAAAGAGGGGCCGCTGAGACAGATGGAGACTGTAAGGATCCAATGATGCTCACGCTCGCCACAAGTCTCCATAAATGACAACAACAACAAGAGGAGTCAATGTTGCTGGCTCGTGCTTAATCTTGGATCATGAAATAGATGCAGAGTGTAGTATGACTACTATAAATAAAGTACCTAGTAGGGATCATAGTCTGACTGAGTAAGAACGGTAAATAAAACAGGGATAAGCTAGAATATAACTCCATA
Organism: Solanum aculeatissimum; assembly: GCA_038996855.1. Taxonomy (NCBI): domain Eukaryota; kingdom Viridiplantae; phylum Streptophyta; class Magnoliopsida; order Solanales; family Solanaceae; genus Solanum; species Solanum aculeatissimum. The sequence continues at coordinate 8,415 of JBCEWC010001282.1, forward strand.
AGTTGCTAATCGCAAGATCACGACAATTATGCATGTGAGTATGATAGTAACTGGGAACTGAAAGATGGTGTAGAGATGTACACGGTGTAAGGCCCTACTGTCTATGCCTGTACACCAACCAGGGACCTATAAGCCTAGAAGGTACAACCACACACGATGATAATGTAAAGAAAAGTATTCTGAGATATGATCTAGAAGTGTCAAATCTCCAATGAACTCAAAACCAGGATGATATATAGGAAATACTGATTCCAACAAGAAACTTGACCTGTACTTAAACCTAGGCTATGAACTAGCCTTTACCCCACGTTGTGACCTAGCCTTAAACCTAGGCTATATTTCCAACATATCCTCGAACTATGGATATGGTCAGACATGGCCGATATAGTCTAACATGGCCTCCATCTCAAAAATAATCCGGTATGGTCTCCAATGATATGGCTGATGTGCTGCCAAAATACAACACTTTTGATGCTTAAAACTTGGAATTTTGTGTGTTCTCAAAGCAATGGTAGTAGGTTTGAATATGTTTTGTGTGTTTTTTTGCAAGATTCTAATGTTGGCATGATTTTTGGAGAAAGTGGGTTGAAACAATATAATTTGATGTTCCACGAAACCCTTTACGGGTCGTGAAAAGGTTCACGAGCCATATATAAGGTCTCATATCAATTTCTAGTGAAGGGTGAATTTCTGAGTTAAACTCTACGAGGGAAGCAGACAAGTCATAGATTGATCCATGAGACGTAGAGTTTGATCGTGCCCTGAGGATCAGAAAGTGAAGAAGTTTTGAAAAGTCATCAGATGAAACCCCCCATGGGCCCTAGAATCTTACACAGCTCGTGGAAAGATCTCGTAGAATTAATCTCCAGATTTTAGTTACAATGCACGAAACTCCGATGTACAAGCCATATAATGATGTACGAGTCGTGAACCTGTCCATAGATGGTGCCGACAAAGTTTTCCTATTTCATTTTGGTTTTGTATTTTACACATTATAAATAGGTTTTTAGGTTATTTTTAATTAAGTTCTCAGCTGTCACGAAGTTTTATACAAGGTTTTAGAGGATACACTTAGGATTCATCATATTTTGAGAGGAAAAAACATTAGTGTGTGTTCTTTATTCAACCTTGTAATTCTAATTGAAGAGTTGGATTTCATATCTTAATTCATATATGTAAGTGCTTAATTATGTTACTCTACTTCATAATTTCTGCATTTATATTGATCATGTCCAGCTAAATCCACAACTAGGGTTATGGGAACCATGACGAACTGACAAGGTAAAATTAGATATTGTCTAATTCTTGGAAGGTGTGTTAGGTTGTATTAATTAATTCTCTTCTCTTTAACTACTTTTTAACAGACGCCTACGATAGAACTCACCTAGTGTTACTTGTCGGATCAAGAAAATAATGAATAGGAAAAGAGGTAATTAACATGATTCAATTAAGATGTTCTCGTCTAATCAACCGAACTGGATCAAGGGGAGGTTGTACTGGGATAAAAAGTAAGGGTTAGTAATGCCACATCACGGAGATGAATTAAGTTTTGGGAAGAAATTTACCTATTCGCTGGATCAAAGGTTTAGGTGAACCTAGCTTATTGTCCTACACCTACACACTGAAAAAGGTTACATTAATATGATAAATATCAAGTTAGGGATTCATAAAGAACACATTACCCTAGTTAGCTCTTCTACTGGTTTCTCATCAACTACATTCATTTAGTTTAGTTAATTTTACTTTACAAAAAACCCTCATTTTCTTGGGAGATAAGTAGGTTAATCATCCCAACTTACATTGAATTAATTCTTGAGTCTACCATATTCCCTGAGGGATTGACCCTAACCCTGATTAGGTGAATTACTTGACAGTGTCCGCATTACCTCAAAAAGAAGGTATGGCTTGATTGACATCAAGTATTTTGGCGCCATTGTCAGGGAATACGGCTAGACTTGGTTAATTCAAGTAATGTTTTGGGGGATTAATCCTTATTTCCCTAATTTTTTGTTTTGTTGTTTTCGCTTTTGTGTGCGGGTGTAGTGTATGCACAACAGTCAAAGCCGAGGCAATCCCTTGACTGCATTTGATCCAGAGATCCAAAGAACACTAAGAAGGATGTCCTAAGACAATGCGAACAATGCTACTGGTTATATGGTGAATGCAACACTAAATCCGAACAATAGAAATCCACCGCTCCTGAATCCACAACCACAGGGTCTGCAATCCACAACAAACCAATAGAACCAATATCGTCTTAACCCTATGGCGATGGACGTTATGGGAGCTATTGTATTTCCCCCACTACCGAATGACACAAAGCTTGTCATTTTGAGTGGATTGCTCCAAATGCTACAGAATCGTGGGTTGTTTGTGAGCCTACCATCAGAGGATCCACCTAATTATCTACACAACATTGTATTTATTTGTAAAAGCATGATGGGGAATCAAAATTTATCCATGGATACGTTGAGCTCCGTATTTTCCCACTTCCTCTTATAAGCAATGCAATGTTATAGTTATCTAAGCTCCTAAGAGTTTGATCACAAGTTGGGCAGAATTATAGATAGCCTTTTAGGAGACCTTTTTCCCCATCTCGAAGAAGCTAAAATTGAAGTCTCAAATTAACAACTTTGAGCAGATACCTGCTGATTCGATTAGTGCTATGTGGGAGAGGTTCACTAAGTGTTTGAGATGTGTCCCTAACCACAAGATTTCTGATGAAACCCTGGTTGAGATATTTTATAAAGCCCTTGATGAGAATGACCAAGCGGTTGCTGATACTATTATGAGGGGCTCTTTTATAGATCATCCATTCTAGGAGGTCTCTAAGAGACTTGAAAGGGTGTTCAAGACCAACCGTGCATGGGGTACAAGGGAAAAGTCTACCACGAGGAGTTCATTTATTGGTTAGCACTAGTCTGGAGCAAACACAAACAAGAGAGGAAGTGATGTAGGAACTTGCACGAATTAATACTAATGTGGAGCTATTGATGAAGTGGAAATGGAATGAATCAATGTTGTAGCTCATCAACCTCTACGTACACCCATGTATGAGGAGACTTATTATGAGGACATAAGTTTTATTGCTTATAAGATGGAGGGTTTTCAGACCAATGCCCAAGGGTCTAATCAGGACTATTAGTGCCAAGTTAAAGGGAACCAAGGTCAGAACTTTAGGAGAGACAATGCCTTTAGAGATAACAATAGAGAAGGCTATTATGATAGAAATAGGGCACCAAACAAAGATGTTGAATAGGGTCACAAATATGGATTCAGAAATGGTCCATATGTTCCACTGTACAATCGGGATGCTGACACTGACTCATCTCACATTTTGAAGATGTTTGATCGATTGTTGAAGCAAGTTGATGTATAGGATGAGACACTGAAGGGGATGAAGTCTGACATCTCCAACATTAACTAGAATATTGAGTCTCACTCGGTAACGATTAAGCAGCTAGAGCAATAATTCGGCCAGATATTGACTCAATTGAACCAATGCTATAAAGGTACGTTGCCTAGTAATATAGTGCAGAACCCTAAAAATGAGGGACAGTGTATGGCAATCACAACTCACAGTGGAAAGCAGACCATTGATCCTCTAGTACCATTGGATGATGGTGATGTTCGTGATGAGAATATTATGAACAGGCAGACTGAGACTGGAAATGACCGTGTAGAGAACGAGAAAAGTGATGTAATGCCAAAAGAGTTGAGTCCCATTCCTCATCTTCCTCCTTCCTTCCCTCATATACTAAAGAAAAAGGAGGAGGAGGGTAAGTTTAAACATTTTCTCTCTATGTTGAAGCAACTCTCTATAAACATCCCATTGATTGAGGCATTGGAGAAGATGCCTGGGTACGTGAAGTTTATGACGGATCTGGTTACAAAGAAGCGTACCATAAGCCAGGAGCTCTCAAAGGAGCTCTAATATTGCAGTGCAATTTCAACTAGGTCCTTGGTGCAGAAATAAGAAGACCTAGGAGCATTCACCATTCCCTGCTCCATAGGTGATGTAGAGTTCGCAAGGGCATTGTGTGATCTCAGTGCCAACATATCTCACGAGGATTTTCTATGGGCTGTAGATTAATCCATGAGTCATAGTTGTCCCTCATAGGGAATTCCAGAAAGTAAAATTTCTAGGATATCATCAGACGAGACCTTTCACGAGTCGTAGTTTATTCCAGGACTCGTAGATAGGTCTCACAGAGTTCTGCTTGTTTGAAACCTTACTTTGAAGCCCATCTACGACTCAGTCAATGACTCATAGAGTCTTCTACGAGTCGTACCAAGCCTCGTAGATGCGATTCCAGTAGCTCAGATTTCTTAACACTGAATCCACAAGAGCTCTTTACAATTTGTAGATCACTCTATGGCTTGTAAAAGGGCACTCGTACACCCTTATTTTGCCCAATTCTATTCTGATTTTTGTTTTCAAATTTCAATTCATAGGACTAATTGGTATGTTGAATTTGTGCTTTGTAGGTACTATGGCTCCCCAACCACGAAGAGATGAAATCAAATCCATAAGAGACTGCCTGCAGGATGAGCCTACAGACTCGGAGACTACTCCCGAGACTAGTGGCTCAGTTGAGGAGTTGGGCATCCAGCCTGACTCAGATGTCGAGCCACGATAGACTCGGTCCACCACCAGACAGGCCCAGTGCCAGTCCCAGGCCATAGTGGTATATTCTCCCCAGTCTGATGAGGGAGGTGATAGGGCTAGTAGTTTAGTTCAAATGACCTCTTCCGAGAGAGGGTCTAGGTTTGGATTTGAGGAGGGATCAGACTCCGTTTCATCTTCAGCCTCTCAAGCACGATCCTTACCACCAGATGCCCGATCCATCAGGTGGTGTGTTGAGGGCATAAAAAATATATATGCGAAGGATATCCAGAGGAATAAACATGGTCGACCCACTCATTCCATATTTGAGGAGCCATGAGTCATTGATACAGGACTCAATAGCGTCCCAGGGCTCGAGGACACCATTGCTCATTATAGGCTCCAATGGCTGGCAGAGCCATCAGGAAGGTATTAACCAATGATGATAAGAGATTTCTTTGCCTCCTATGCCGCCATCATACATAGCACTCTTCCCAACGAGAAGAGTCACTCACCCAACCTAGACTTACATATGTTATGGTGAGGGGCCGACAGATAAACATTTTTTGGAAGACTATCCACCAGATGTTATTCGACCCGAGTTCTCAGCCCCAAGGTCCACAGTATAGTTCGATCGCAGGGTGGGGCATACCAGAGACTTGGGTGTTATGAGGGACCCATATCAACGATCCATACATATGAGATGGGTCGCTAACTAGATCATAACAAAGGGGACTGACCCCGCATGGATAGCCATATCGATAGAGCCAATAGTTAAGGCTTCCCTCAGTTTTTCCACCAAAATTTGGTAGGCAATAGTTCAATCATGGATCCGGCCGACGCTTGCAGATAACACATTGATGGTGGATTATGCAATTTTGGTAGCCATTATCTTAGTTGGTTACGCTATTGATTGGGCCACATTGATTTCAAAGCAAATTCATGAGGCGAACTGAAGAGGTCCACGGCGATCCCTTTCCCCTGCCTTATCTATCAATTATGTCTAGCAGTGGGGGTAGAGATCCTTCACCATGTGGACGTGAAGGTGGAGGTTCAGAGGACCTTAGATGCTAGTATAATCAAGGCTGATGATAACCTGGTGACAGGTGATGTAACTCAAGCCACACCTTCTTTTTGAGGTAAAGTGGTCGCTGTCAAGTAAATAACCTAACCGAGGTTAAGGTCGATACCTCAAGGAATATGGTAGACTCAAGAATTAATTCAATATAAGTCGGGAATAATCAACCTATTATCTCCCAGAATGGGGGGTTTGCAAAGTAAAATAACTAAACTATATGAGTGCAGGTGATGAGAAATTAGTAGAAGAGCTAACTAGGGTGATGTGTTCCCTATGAATCCCTAACTTGGTATTATTAAATAAATGCAACCTTTTCCAGTGTGTAAATGTAGGACAGTAATTTAGGTTCACCTAAACCTTTGATCCAATGAATAGGTAAATTTTATCCCGAAACTTGATCCATCTCCGTGATGTAACATTACTAACCCTTACTTTTATCCCAGTACAACCTCCTCTTGATCTGATTTAGTTAATTAGATGAGACCATCTCAATTGAATCCTATTAATTACCCCTTTTCCTATTGATTACTTCATTGATCCGACAAGTAACACTAGGCTAGTTCTAACGTAGGCCTCTGTTAGAAAGCAATTAAAGTGAAAAGGATTAATTAATACAACCTAACACACCTTCCAAGAATTACACAATCTCCGATTTTACCTTGTTAGTTCTTCATGGTTCTCATAACCCTAGTTGTGGATTTAGCTATGCATGATCAGTATAAATGCAAAAATTATGAAGTAGAATGACATAATTGAGCACCTACATAGATGAATTAAGAGTATAATATCCAACTCTTCAATTAGAATCACAAGGTTGAATAAAGAACATACTCGAATATTTTTCCTCCCAAAATATGCTAAATCCTAAGTGTATCCTCTAAAACCTTGTTCAAACTATGTGACTGCTAAAAACTTAATAAAAAATAACCTAAAACCTATTCATAATGTGTAAAATGCAAAACCAAAATGGAATAGGAAAACTGTGTCGGCACCATCTATGAATGGGTTCATGACTCGTGCTTCACTCTACGACCTGTACATCGGGGTTTCATGGATTATTATAGGAATCTGGAGATTACTTCTACAAGACCTTTCCACAGGTTGTGTAAGATTCTACGACTCGTAAGAGGTTTTGTCTGATGACTTTTTAGAACTTCTCCACTTTCTGATCCTTAGGGCACCAACATACTCTACAACTCTTGGATCAATCTATGACTCATCTACTTCCCTCGTAGAGCTCATTTCAAAATTCACCCTTCAATGAAAATTGACACGAGACCTCTTCTATGGTTCGTGAACCTTTCCAAGACCCGTAAAGGGTTTCGTGGATCCACAGATTCTGCTATTTCAGCCCACTTTGTCCAAATATTATGCCAACACTGAAATCCTACAAAAAAAATATAAAACACAAATCAAACGTACTAACATAGCTTTGAGAACACACAAAATTTCAAGTTTTAAGCATAAAAAATCCTGCATTTCAATAGCACATCAGCGGAAACTGAGACCACCAGTACCCATGTTAGAGATATTCGCCCCAGTGCCACCATCTGAGCCATCCACTACCACTACTACTGCTGCACCTACTGCTGAGGGCCCCCCACAGGCTGAGCCAGATGTGGGGAGAAGGCCCACTACTGATATTCCTGCTCCAGTAGCCACAAAATCTACTCTAGCACCCACAGGCATGATATTTAGGTCTGCGACATCATTCTAGGCTCTAGCGCGGCGACAGGCCCCCACTGAGTCACAAATGACTCAGTTATTGTAGTAATTGAGGCCCTGGGATTGCTAGGTTGTTTCTGAGGTGGAGAGCCACATGCTTCCATTCACGGTTGTAGTTATTCAGGACCGACTCTACCTCATGGATACCCGCATAGATGCTTTTGAGAGGTGGGTCTAGCAGAGCCTCAACACAATAAGGCCTATTGATTTGATGGTCGTCCAGATGGAGCTTCAACAACCTTGAGCAAAGATGAGTGCAGCATTGGCTGCCCCAGTTGATGTCCCACCAACTGTGCCAGTTGAGATGGTAGTCGATTTGTTTGTTCCAGAGGAGCCACCACTACTTTCCCTCGGGAAGAGTCTCCACACGGATGATGCTAATACTGTGCATTTTCAGATAGAGCTGATAGAGGAGCAGGAGGTAGAGATTTCCCGTGTAAGATTGAGGAAGGATGATGAGTTGCGTCTAGCTCATGATCTTGAGAGAGAAAGGGGTTTTTGATCATCAGGACACGCTCCTACAGGCAAAGAGTCCACCAGGCACGTGGAGGGTGGAAAGTCGCAGACTAAGTAAGGCGCTTAGGTGCCCAGGTATGTTCTTTTTGACCCCTGTTCTTTATTCTTGATATTTTGCGTGCATTGGGGACAATGCATAACCTTTTTGATGGGATGTGGGTAGTTATAGGCCTCAGTGAAGTCTGAGTAGCCTTGTCCTATAACTATCCCAATTTTTTATCCAAAGAGTTTTTTTGTATGTATTTTGTTTCCTTGCGGATATTTATTTTTCTATTGAACCGACATGATTAGGATATTTAGGTAGTATTAGTAGCATAAAATACTCATATCTATGGCATAGTGATTTTTTTGTTGAAAAATGATACATACCTAATTTTTTTGATTAGTTAGTCTTGATACCAACCATGCATGAGTAGTTTTTTGACAGTGCTTGTTCTGATAAGTTAGGCTAAATTATGATAAAAAGCATGATCTAATAGTCTGTGTTAATATGTATGCAGTGCCAGGTGTGAGTGAGCTTAATTGCATGATTCAGTACTGTGTTTCGATTCAGAAATTACCCTGTTAGTTTGAATTATACTGTAAATGATTTGGTTAGGAAAGAATCTTAGGCTGTTGTTCTTAATAGTCCACTTAGCCTGAAATAATCAACCAAATGTGCTATATATCCTTTAATCCCTGTGTTTGAGCCTAAAATTGACCTCTTTCTTTGTAAACACCTAAGATCCTTTACCTTCATTAGTGATAAGTCCAAAAATTGGCCCTGGTCCTTCCTTGAACATTGTGCACCTTGACTGAGGCCAAACGCCTAAGTTGAGGGTGGCTACCAAAAAGTGGCCCTAGTTCTGAGGATAGATATAGTGCACCTCAATTCAGGCCAAAAGCCTAAGTTGAGAGTGGCTTGTGTGTTGAAAAGTCACAAAATGATGAGGGGAAACTAGGGATACAAAAAGGAGAGAAAACAAAATGGGGTGTAAGAAAAAAAAAAGAGAAAAAGATTGAAGAAGTGCCTAATCAGTGTGCTAAATAGAAAGAGATTGTGCAAAATAAAGGCACTGTGTAAAAATAAAGTACAAGACACCCTACAAAGCTTAGAAAAGGTAGAAAAAGGGGGAATAAGAAGAGGATAGGTTGGTAGGGAAAAAGTGTAGAAAGATGCGGTGTCAAGGAGGGTCATTCGTCACTATGTTCCTAGAGTATCATACCAAATCCTTCTGAGCCTACATTACAAGCCTAGAAAGTCCTAAAGTGATCCTAGTACAATTAGCTGAAGGTGTCAATCGTGAGTATAGGGGCAAGCCTACGGTATTGGTCACAATATTTTAATGTTGTTTATGAGAGTGAGTGTTATAGTATTGTCCCAAGTACTGAATTTTAAATATCATTTTGAATGAGGAGTGGTACTTCTTTTTGTGAGGGCACTTGCATTGCATTGTTGATATCTGACTATGTCAGTGATTGTTGCTTATTTATGGTTGCATAACTTATCATAGTTGCACTGTTGGATGCATGGGTCTACATTGTTTGCTGGATAACTATTTGATATGTATTTGAAAAGAGGTGTGGGTGTTTGTGTTAGATTTTGATAAAGTCTGTGCCATTGGGTTGAAGTCTATATGTCTCTGTACTGCTTATCTAGATTGAGTCCATCGCTTGAGTATAAGCAATAATTTTAAGTTAAGGGTGTTGATGTGCTACCGAAATGTAGCACTTTTGATGCTTAAAACTTGGAATTTGTGTGTTCTCAAAGCGATGTTAGTAGGTTTGATTGTGTTTTGTGTTTGTTTAGCAGGATTCCAGTGTGAACATGATTTTTGGACAAAGTAGGCTAAAATAGTAGAATTTGGTGATCCACAGAACCTTTTATGGGTCGTGAAAAGATTCATGAGCCGTAGATGGGGTCTCATATCAATTTCTAGCGAAGGGTGAACTTCTTATTAAAATCTATGAGGGAAGCAAATGAGTCATATATTGATCCACGAGTCATAGAGTGTGATCGTTCCATGAGGATCATAAAGTGGAGAAGTTCTGAAAAGTCATCAGACGAAACCCCCTATGGGCTATAGAATCTTACATGACTCATGGATAGGTCTCGTAGAAGTAATCTCTGGATTTTAGTTACAATCCACAAAACCCTGATGTACGAGTCGTATAATGGTGCAAGGGTCATGAACCTGTCAGTAGATAGTGGCAACACAATTTTCCTATTTTATTTTAGCTTTGTATTTTACACATTATAAATAGGATTTTAGGTTATTTTTCATTAAGTTCCCAGCAGTCACGAAGTTTGGACAAGGTTTTAGAGGATACACTTAGGATTCATCATATTTTGAGAGGAAAAACATTAGTGTGTGTTCTTTATTCAACCTTATAATTCTAATTGAAGAGTTGGATTTCATATTCTTAATTTATATGTGTAAGTGCTTAATTATTCTACTCTACTTCATAATTTCTACATTTATACTGATCATGCATTGCTGAATCCACAACTAGGGTTGTGAGAACCATGACGAACTAACAAGGTAAAATCGGATATTGTGTAATTCTTGGAAGGTGTGTTTGGTTGTATTAATTAATCCTCTTCGCTTTAATTGTTTTTTAACAAAGGACTATGTTAGAACTCGCCTAGTGTTATTTGACGGATCAAAGAAGTAATGAATAGGAAAAGAGGTAATTAACAAGATTCGATCGAGATATTCTCGTCTAATCAACCGATCTGGATCAAGGAGAGATTGTATTGGGATAAAAAGTAAAGGTTAGTTATGCCACATCACAGAGACGAATCAAGTTACAGGATAAAATTTACCTATTCACTGGATCAAAGGTTTAGGTGAACCTAGCTTATTGTCCTACACCAACACACTGGAAAAGGTTGCATTTATCCGATAAATACCAAGTTAGGGATTCATGAGGAACACATTACCCTAGTTAGCTCTTCTACTGGTTTCTCATCACCTGTATTCATTTAGTTTAGTTAATTTTACTTTACGCTAACCCCCTTTTCTTGGGAGATAAGTAGGTTAGTCATCCCGATTTACATTGAATTAATTCTTGAGACTACCATATTCCTTGAGGGATCGACCCTAACCTCGATTAGGTTAATTACTTGATAGTGACTGCTTTACCTCAAAAAGAAATTGTAGCTTGAGCCATATCAGTGGCCTCGAACTATATGACCTCAAATGATGTGGCCTCAAACCATATGACCTCAAATGATGTGGCCTCAAACCATATGGCTCGAACTATATGGCCTCAAACCATGGGTATATAGGATGTGATAACATTCAAACATACTCCTGTTATAAAATACGGATGATCGTTAGCAGTCTATTTACCCAACTTAGAGTCAGGGTCGATCCCACAGGGAATAGGTTGAAACAACTCTACTAGTAATTCTATTTTAGTCGTCAGTTCTATTTCCATAAAACAAACAAATGCGAAAAAGTAAAAATTGGGGCGGGGGAAGTTGATTTAAGCTCCTAACTATGAGTACGAATGCAAAATAAACTATAGCTTAGACAGATTGATGATGACTAGGGTTGCGATCCCTAAGACGTTTAACTAGTAAGAAGTTAACATCGGGTTTATTGTTCGTTATATTGCCTGTAAAATCTAGTGAGTTTGATAACCTCTAGTTCACCTCTCGATCCCTCCTAGAAGCATGTCATTCATCTCCTCCTGGTATCTGAATGTTTTTAATACTAACCCGCACTTTTAAATTTTAGAAAACTATCACCTCTCGGTCTCAAGTTCTTTAAATACAAGCTAATCGCCTAGCCTAAGTATACCATCCCCTCCCAGGCTCAAGTGACTCAAACTTAGGTCAATTGCTTCTATCTCCCTATGTAATTCTTTTTCCTAGTCATCAGTTTTCTCCCAGACAATTAAGGAATACACACAAGTTCTCAATGCGTGCACTCATCAAGAAAGACTTTTAAACAAAGGAAATCATAATACAAGCAATACAAGTCCCAACAAAACCCTAAGTTTTGCCTATTTTACTAAAATGTCATGGTTCCCACAACCCTAGTTGTGGGTCTAGATTATTGAAGATGCAAGGTTTAGAACAAAAATCATTATGTAATCCATGTTAAAATTACTCAAAACTTAAATAAATTGTTGAGCCACATGAAGAATCTGGAGACGAACGATTGCTCTAAACGTCAAACAATAACCAAGACAAGCAACTATAGTTGCTGGAAATTTGCTACTGTCTAGCTGTGTTATAGAGGGAAAATTTCTAGAAATTTTGATGTTTATGTCCTGTATTAGCAGCCCCAAAACTTGGGGAATAAGTTATATGTTCAAGAAATAAAACCTAGCTACTATTTATAGTCTTAATATAATCCTAAACCTAGTTGGAAAAGTATGCCTAAACTAAGTAGGAAAGGAATCCTAATGCGTGTAGGATTTCCAATTGCGGACTGTTGCACGACCAGGACCACAACCTATGGTCCTTGTACGATCTGCATAGCCTGTTGTGTTCCTATCCTTGGTGTAAAATGTTGTCCAAAATCACCCCCTTCTTCACCAACACTTTCACGATCCATGAAGGTGCACACGGGTCGTGGAAGGCAATCGTGAGACTTGCCTTGTAGTTTCTTGTTTCCTCACTTCCTTGGTTCCTTGTACGAGCACCTTCATGGCTCGTGGAGTGCACCACTATTTGTGAAAGGGCTCGTGGTGAGGTGTTTTGATGGCATTCTTAGATTCCTAGGCTGGACGAGCAGCGTCACGACCCGTCATGAGCACCATGGGCCGTGAACATGCCCGTGGTTTTATCCTTTACTCCATTTTGTTCCATTTTTCCTTGTGTGCTCCTGGAACATGTATCTACTATTTTGACAACATTTTTAAACTTTCAAATGTGTTGCATCAATGGGGCTATCAACACATCTTGATTATTTCTCTGAGATAGCTTGTGACGTTTGCATTTTAGTCTTTGTTGCTGCTTTGTGGTGATTTTCCAGCCTCCTATCATTCCCATATGACCCCGTACTTTGTCCGTTCATGATCACCAGTGTTTCTCTCCAGTACAATTCAATTTCCACCTCAAATTAATCCAACATCCATAATTCCTGAGTTTCTCATTTTCCTACAAAACAAATATAAAACACATACTAAACTAACAAATGCGCTTAAGAGCTCATGATAATTCTATGTTTTAGGTGTTGTAAAAATCATATTTTCATGACTTATCAACACCCTCAACTTAGAACCATTCCTTGTCCTCAAATGATGACCAAAAACAAAACATAACTACGCATAAATAGAAGCATCCACAATAGGAATCATACAATAACCCCTCAATCATCACACATATGCCCAGAAAGTAACCTTACAATGTACTTGCACCCAAACAGACTCACATAGATCAAGTTAACCGTATACCAGATTCAGTTGGCCAAACTAAGCTCAAGAACAAAGATGAACCAGTTAGTGTCGTAAGTGAATAGTGCAAGGATAAGAGTTGAGGTTCACAAAGTCTTTTTTAAAAGTACTAGGGACAGTGTAAGCCACCTTCAACTTAGGCTTTTGGCCTAGGTTGAGGTTCATAATGTCCTGGGAAAAACCAGAGCCAAAGTAAAGATCTGCAGATAGATAATGAAGGTGAGTTGGGTGATTACAAAGAAAAGGTCTATTCAGGCTCAACTTCTGGTTCAAAGCGAACAATTTCACTTGGTTGGTCAATTTCAGGCTAAGTGGCTTCACGACAAAAATGGCCTAATATACTATCCTAATCCAATCATTCAATTCTTTTAGTGGGACTAACCAGTAAAGTTCTAGCTTACAAGTGCATCAATTAAATTAAGCAAATAAGCTCACATGCACATGGCACATATCCCATACTATTCAGTACTAGCCAACACAATCATGCTTCATTAATCAAGATACTTACTAGACAATGTATGGAATGCTTTACAAAGATCACACAAGTTAGTCAGGATGGAATGCATGCACATACAAGATTTTTTAATTTTTTTAATTTGGGGCATTTTTCACAAAAGTCATGGGTTCAGTCTATGAATTTAGAACAGTGTCACTAGGTAGTGCACCATTCTTCCTGTGGTTCATTGCTACTGAAAGCTGGCCCATTTATTGTTCCAAGTGCTTGATTGAGGTTGAATATGGCTCAACCAACTGATTCATTTTCGATACATCACTCTTTAGTTCTTTGACTCCAACTTTAGTTGAATCAACTTTTTGTAGCACTATTGTCATCATTTCCTCCAACCGAGAGTTGCTTGACCTAATTCCAACTTTATCTCTATTTTTGGGATGTACATATGCACCGTTTTGATCATTTTTGTAATTGTCTCTTTACTTCCAACTTCCTTGATCATGATTGTCTCTTTACTTCCAACTTCCCGGAGTTATAAGTCTGAAAATCCCTTGATTATTCACGAACTTGGCATCCTCATGAAAACGAAATCCTTGCTCATGATACCTGACTAAGGTGTCCATAACTTTATCTTTCTCCATCCCTCCACCTAATAACTGCTTGGTCAGTAAGTCCATTTGTTTCCAGATGTGAGCCATGTCTTGGTCTCACTTTCTTCCTTCTTTTTTTGCTCTACAGTCATCTAAAAAATAAACCCAGAACAGTCCCCATCTCTGGTGTACCATGCCCTATTGTTCTTAACCACCTGATCTAAAGTCACTATGATGTCTGGGAGTGTTCTGGCCATATATTATCCTCCACATGCTGCATCAATTATTGGTTTGGTCACAAAGTTGCAGGACCTATAGAAGACATCCTTCAAGTGCTCATCTGTGAGATTAAGGTTGGGACATTGTTTGAGCTTCTGCCTGAATCTCTCTTATGTCTCATATAGAGCTTCGGTCGGCAGCTTCTTGTCGGCCCTAATCTCATTTTTTATTTTTAGCTTGCTTGACACAGGGAAGAATCTTTCCAAAAAAGACTTTTTAAACTCTCTCCATGTACGAATGGAATCCTGAGAAAGTTTGTTCAGCGACTTCGTTGCCTCGCCAGTTAGAGACAATGGGAACAATCTCAGTTGGATGGCCTACTGATTGATACCCAAAATCTCAGGCGATTGTCATGTAACCACAAAGTTCATAACATGTTGATTTTCGCCTCAACACCATCATCATCATCATCTACTGCTTGTGGCAGTTGAGGGCCAGACGACCTACGTGCAGGCTACTACTATAGAGGTGGTGCTACCACCCCATCATCATTCAGATCATTCAGACCTAGGTCATCATTACCCCTATTATCAGGATTCAAAGCCAACTCTCTCTGCCTCTACACTTCACAATCTTGTGAGTTCATCCTCCTGATCGATCTTTGCAGCTCAAGGTCATAGGAAATCAATGTTGCACCCGTACTTCTAGTGGCTGACATACACTACCTGTTCCCTACACAAAAACAATAAAAACAAAAAGTGAATTCAGGAAATAGAACTATAACTAAAAATAGAAAGCTAGTAGATTATTTCAAAGTCGTATTCCACAACTACGATGATATTTTTTATAACGTTCAAACATACTCCTATTATAGAATATGAACAATCATTAGCAGTCTATTTATCCAACATAGAGTTGGGGTTGATCCCAAAGGGAATAGGTTGCAACAACTCTACTAGTTATCCTATTTTAGTCATCGGTTTTATTTCCAAAAAACAAACAAATGCGAAAAAGTAAAAAGTGTGGGGAGGGGGTTGATTTAAGCTCCTAACTACGAGTACAAATGCAAAATATACCAAAACTTAGAAAGATTAATGATGACTAGGGTTGCGGTCCCCATGACGTATAACTAGTAAGTAGTTATCATTGGGTTTATTTTTCGTTATATTGCCCATAAAATCTAGAGAGTTTGATAACCTATTGTTCACCTCCCGTCCCCTCCTAGAAGCATGCCATTCATCTCCTCCTAGTCTCAAAATGTTTTCGATACTTACCTGCGCTTTTGAATATTGGAAAACTACCATGTAACAATCCAAATTTTTTCGAAAACTCCTTATGGTTGGCCTTATATGATGTAAATCTAGTCATGGTTGAGGTTTGGTAGCCACGGGTTGAGTTTAAGTGGCCGAACGTAAAATGGGTCAGTTGGTGGCCTAGAGAGGCCGTTTGGGCAGTGTAATTCAAACTATTATACCTTTTGATTCGAGTAAAAGAGTGTAGGATACTATATATAAAATTAAATCTCTTTGATTTAGCTTTGCAACTCAACTGGTTTCACTCGATTCGGAGTTCGGATGAGAAAGTTATGGCCTAAACAGTGGGACTGCCTGAAATTCGGAAGACGTTGGAGATAGGCTCTGGAAAGTGGCCAAGGATAGGACCACGGTCTGTGAAACTTGTCACAGTACATGTGGGGTGTCGTGTGGGGGTCCATTGGGCTAGGGGTGGCAAGGAACCACCCCATGAAGCAAGTCATAGGCCACGGACCACCAAACGGTCCGTGAGCCATTTGACGAGCCGTTTGGGGTTCCGTCTAGTGAGGCAGTGAGTTGGCCAGGCTGTGGCTGGCCTGGATGGTTAAGGAAATGTTCACGGGACCATGAGATGGCCCTTTTACCTTCAGATGGTCCATGATAAGGGTTCGTCAAGTGTTCCAAAAAGTCCTCCGAGAGTTCGCGTTGAATAATTGCTAAGTGATGATTGACGGGAGGGGTACACGGCCAGTGTGCCATTTGACGGCACTGTAGCAACTGTTTGGCCCTGTGTCCAGTTAAAGCTCCATTTCATTAATGGTAATTTCATGATTTAACATTCCCTTAAGCCCCCCTTTGGTATTTTAATGTCTCCTAAACCTCTAAAACAATCCCCAAACCCTCATTCATCCATTCAAACTCTCCTACACTCACTTTGGAAATTCTAAAACCCTCTTGGTCTCCATTAAAGAAAGCTTGAAGAATTTGGGGATGACAACTTTGACCAAGTTTGACCCTGCAATTCTTTTGGGAAATTAAAGTATGTGGGACTTGATTCAAGGATCCTCTTTCATCCTTGAAGACCCTATGAACCCCAACTCTTTTAAATTTGATTTAATCTTCCAATTAAGTTATGGGTTCTTCTAATATTATTGTAGATTAGTGCTGGGACTTGAGTACTGTAGTTTTTAGGTGATTTAAACATGATTTTGATCTTGATTCATGAATGTACATTGAAACCCTTATTGATCAACTTGCATGTCCCTTTACATGATTTAATTAAGCATGGGTAAATTGTATAATAACTTATTTAAGGATTTCTACATGTTTTAAGATGAGTTATCTTTCAAATTATGAAATCAAGTTTGGATTCCATTACCCATGATCTTGATCATCATTCATGGCATATGCATGGTTATTGTTATGATGAAATTCTGGATGAACCTTTGATATGATAAGTTCTGTAAGTCTTGTGATCATATAGTCTCTCTGTTCTGGCTCAATGAGAATTTTGGGTGCTTGCACCATTCTGTTCTCTAATATAGGCTTGATATGATAAGCTATATAGATGAGCTACTCTTATTGCATTGATATGAAATGATTCTGATTCTGCTTCTGATTCTGGAAACTCTTGTTGGCCTTTGGCCTAAGCATAAGTATGATTTTGATAAATGGTTTTGATTTTGACTAATGATGTAAGATTTGCAAAAGATGTAAGTCTTCCAATTTGAAGTTGCATGAATATATACGTATTCCCGTGGGATGAAACTTAGTACCAAGGGATTGGGTTGTAAGCGGGCTATCCCCAAGGGCCCCACCCTTTCCGTCAAACCATGTGCCACCATGGGATATCTTCCTACATAGGGATTGACCTGTTCTGTATCCCCTTGTTGAAGGGTTGACTAGGGTACTACTTGGCAAGTATACCTGATCTGGGTAGTGGTTCGCTCGGGACTTCTCTGATGTCGGTTGAGGTTACATCCCCGCTATACCTATATGATCCTAGGATTGCATCTCATGCATCATGGCATAGCATCTTGTTATATTACTCTTTGGCTACGTGCATTCCTTT
The DNA here is from genome assembly GCA_038996855.1 of Solanum aculeatissimum. Classification (NCBI taxonomy): domain Eukaryota; kingdom Viridiplantae; phylum Streptophyta; class Magnoliopsida; order Solanales; family Solanaceae; genus Solanum; species Solanum aculeatissimum. The sequence goes on from JBCEWC010001282.1 coordinate 26,315, forward strand.
CGTATCACTTGTTCCCTTGACATATTGCTTGGTCATACTATACTTGTCATATGCATTGCATGCCCGTATACTTAGTGCTTAATTGTGCTAACTCATATTCTTGTCTACATGTTCTAACCATGTAGGGACCAAGGATGACATCTACATTCTACCAGATTACGCTTGATATCTTGTTGAAGATTTGCTAGTGGTGAGCTCTCTCGTTCAAGGGCGATAGCTACCGTCTATCTACCACTTTACTTTTATGTATTTACTTTCCATTGACTTGAGGGTGAGCCTTAAACTTGTCGAGGCCCCGCTCACCTATGTAGAGGCATTGTTGGAAAAATCTATACTCTTGTACGTTTGGCTTGTATGTTGAACCCTTGTTATTTAATATGATGTTTTTTAACTTGTCTCATGATCATGTTCTCTTGTTATGATATTGACTTGCATGATGGGTATTGAGAATGACTATGTGCTTATGTGGAAAGTCCCATAATCCTGGTGTGCCCCCATAGCTTGAGTCCTACTCACCCGTTCCCTTAGAGATTATTGCTATATGCTATGTGTATACATGATTTTCCCATCCCCGACATTGTCCCCATAGCTTGAGTCCCAAGTCCCAAATTCCTTAGAGCTTATGTGTTATGTGCTTAGCTTCCGCGCTTCCGAACCGATGATGAGTGTACTGATGCTATGATGGCTTGATCGAGGGTCTTCAAGTCTTCTTTCACCATGTCACATCTAGGCCCTCTATCCGGGTCGTGACATACCACCTCCTAGTCTTAAGTTCTTTAGATACAAGCTAATTCCCAAGCTTAAGTATACCATCCTCTCCCGGGCTCAAGTGACTCAAACTGAGGTCGATTGCTTCTACCTCCCTTTGTAATTTCTTTTTCTTAATCATTCATTTCCTCCTAGACAACTAACGAATACAGACAAGTTCTCAGTGTGTGCACTCATCAAGAAAGACTTTTAAACAAAGAAAATCACAATACAAGTAATACAAGTCCCCATAAAACCCTACATTTTGCCTATTTCATTAAAACATCATGGTTCCCACAACCCTAGTTGTGGGTCTAGATTATGGAACTTGCAAGGTTTATAATAAGAATCGTTATGTAATCAATGTTAAAATTACTTACAAGGAAGATTAAATTAATACGTCACACGAAGAAGCCAAAGACGAACATCTAAATGTCAAACAATAACCAATATGAGCAACTAAAGTTGCTGGAAATTTGCTACTGTCCAGCCGTGTTTTAGAGGGAAAATTCTAGAAATTTTGATGTTTATGTCGTGCATTAAAGGCCCCAAAGCGTTGGTAATAAGTTGTATGTTCAATAAATAAAACCTAGCCACTATTTATAGTTTGAAAGCAATTCTAAAACTAGTAGGAAAAGTAAGCCTAAACTAAGTAGGAAAGGAATCCTAATGCGCGTACCAGGACCACGACTCATGGTACTTTGTACAATCTGTATAGCCTTTTGTGGTCCTCTCCTTGGTGTAAATATTTGTCCAAAATCACCCCCTTCTTCACCAACACCTTCACTATCCGTGAAGGAGCACACGGGTCGTGGAAGGCAATCGTGAGACTTTCCTTGTATTTTCTTGTTTACTCACTGCCTTGGTGCCTTGAATGAGCACCTTCATGGCTCGTGGAGTTCACCATGAGTTGTACCAGAGCTCGTGGTGAGGTTTTTCAGTGACGTTCTTGGATGCCTAGGCTGGACGAGCAGTGTCACAACCCATCATGAGCACCACGGGTCGTGAACATGCCCGTGGTGTTATCCTTTGCTCCGTTTTGTTCCATTTTGCCTTATGTGCTCCTGTAACATATAGCTACTGTTTTTCCAACATATTTTCAACTTCAAAAGTGTTGCATCAATGGCCATTGGCAGTAGAAACTTCCCAGCGCAATAATATCAACACGTCTTGATTATTTCTCCAAGATAGCTTTGACGTTTGCATTTTAGTCTTTATTGCTGCTTTGGGATGATTTTCCAGCCTCCTAGCAGTCTCATATGACCCTCCTGCTTTGTCTGTTCATGCTCACCAGTGATTTCTCTCCAGTAAAATTAAATTTTCACCTCAAATTAGTCCAATGCCCGTAATTCCTGAGGTTCTCGTTTTCCTAGAAAACAAATACAAAACACATATTAAACGAACAAATGCACTTAAGAACTCACAATAATTCTATGTTTTAGGCGTCGTAAAAGTCCTATTTTCATGATTCATCAAGATGCAGCTGAACCCTATTTTTCAATTTCGTAATGAGAGGATAAGTAACTAAGAGATGTGCTCGGGTCTTAAAATGTAAGAGATTTCAATCTGGGATCCAATATGGCTCGTCGGTCACCTCTAGATCCGAGCAAAGTCTGATATATGGTAGGAAATTTCCAAAGAAACAAAATTGATCGTATGAATAGATAGGTTCCGTTCTTGACATGGCCTATCTAAGGCTCAACTCTATCAGACTCAAGTCTGCTATTCCAATCTACAAGGATCTATGCCTCTCAGGTCACATCGGATGAATATATATCAGTCTATCAACTCTAAACAATGTAGGTCTAGGGCATCACTAGCCTAAGCCTAGACTAAGGCCCAACAATCATAAGATAATCATGCATACAACAAAAAATCAACATACCGATCACAAGTAACCTCAATATGTCAAATAGATTCCCTGCCAACAACATATATCGACTCATACAGTAAATCTAACAAATACAACCCCAGACTGGTTCCCTACCCAATATTCATGCTATCCAGACAAGATTCACGTATCTGACTCAATCTAAAAGAAGGTAAGGTGTAGCTTACCTGAATACTGATCACGCGCTCTCTAACTCCCTCTATAGGATCCTTTCCCTTTTGAGCGACCACTGCCAAGCTATCAAAAATAGAATCACAATGTTAATATGATCATTCCGATACCAAAATCACAAGAAATAGAAATAGCTTAACTTTGAGGCTAAAAGCGGGAAAAGTGAGACCCACATCCGAAATCCTAGACCAAACCCTGTAAAATGGTCCTTATAGTTACCCCGAGTCCGTAGCTTAGATTGGGGATCAATTGAGTGTCCAAAAATAAATCAAACAATCCAATATAAAATAACATTTTATTTTGGAACAAGAATATGATAGCAACTCTGCAATAATTTTTACTTGAAACTCAGCCCAACAGAAAGATTCTGACAGCACCACATCGAGCGCCATGAAAAATCACACCGAATAGATCCAAATTTCACTAAAATCTAATCCAAAATGATCAAGTAATCAATCTCTGAAGGTTTTGATAAACAAGCCCAATTCTCAGTAGCAAAAAAATAAAAATTACCTCTAATGGTGGATCAAAATCAATTTTCCACACTTCCACAATGTTTTCCCCAAAATTTCACACAGTTTAGCCTTTTAATCAATCAATTCAGCCTCAAAATAAAGGAATTATTGCAACTGAAGTATTTGTATATGAGTTGATTGTAACTGGAAAATTTGATATATATGGTAGCCCACCACTCATCGCGATTGCAAGCCCCAGGGGTCGCGATCGGAAAACACCACCTACATGACCATCGTGATCGCGATGGCTATGGTAGCGATCGTAATGACTAAATTGGCCTGCACTAGATTTCAGCTAAGTCCAAATTTTTTAATAGGGTGTTTGGAATTCGTTTGAAACCCCATTCACGCAAATGAACTATGAAATCCTACAAAATTCAAAGTTCTGAATTCATTGGTGCAGTCAAAATTTCCATACAAGGTTGTTACGATTGAATGTCGGTCCCACTTCTTAAGGCTATATTTTACTGAAATCTACCGAGGGGTTAAAAATGAGCCTGGAAGCCTTGGGAACTGAACAAAAGGTCGTTCTAGACCAAACTTGATGTTCCAGAGCTAATCGCGCTATCAAAATTCTCATCTCGGCATGATTCCCAAGAATTTTGTCTAAAGTCAACTATTGGCCAATTTTAAAGATTAAAATGCAAAACTCGACACAAACTCACACTAAAGACCTCAGTATTCGAGTCGACCATGCTTCTAGCCTAATTAGTCCATTCTTGAGTTAACAAAATTGTAAAAATTCTATTTTGAGGGTATTTTTAACATTTTACCTCAAAAACTACTTTCCAAGTTATAACAAGCCTTCCAACACGAAAAGGTGAATAACTTCCAAACAAACGACTAGGCGACCAAGCTAGCATGCCAACAAGTCACAATGACCTGGGGTCACTATAGGAATACTTTAGCCAACAAAAAAGACGTAGAAACATAGAAATGACTTGGATGGTCATTACAACATCCATTACTAAAAAGGACTTTTGTCCGCAAAAGTAAGAATAAAGGCATACCCGAAGACTCAAATAAGCTGGAGTACTGCTCTCGCATGTCCTGTTCAATCTCCTAGGTGGCCTCCTTAAAATATCAAATTACCCAATATACCAAGGCTGAGCTTACCCTACTTGGCAAATATCATCACCCTTTTAAAGGTGAGACTCGTAGAAATACTCGGTCACCAATATCATAACATAGAGGGAAGCCTATCCTATCATCATAACTTTGATGTCGATTTTGGGCTGTCCTAAATCACTTAAGCACTGGATAGAGCCTCCTAAAGAAAATCTATACCATATTGTCTAGGCTTTATGGACCCAAACCAACCAACATGAGTGTGACAACATCTACCATATAAACCCTCGAACAAGGCATCTGAATGTTGGAGTGATAACTATTATTTTATGCAAACTCTGTTAGGGGAAAGAATTGATCCCATTAACCGCCAAACTCTAATGCACAAGCTCGCAATATCCTCAAGGAAATGAATAGTATGCTTTAACTGGCCATTGGTCTGTGGATGGAAAGTTGAATCGAGGTCAACTTGGGTGCCTAAATCTCTCTGAAAAGCTCTCTAGAAGCTGGTGGTAAACTATGAACCTTAATATGATATAATGGACACCGGTACCCCATAAAGATAGACTACCTCCTAAATTATATATGGGCTAATCGCTCAGCATTATAGGAGGAGCAAATTGGGAGGAAATAAGCTGATTAGGTCAATCAATCAACAATGACCCAAATACTATCAATACCCCTGAAAGTCCAAGGCAATCCCATCACAAAGTCCACAGTAATCTTCTCCCACTTCCACTCGAGAATGGTCAATCTCTGAAGTTTGATGCTCGGGCTTTACTTGCTTACAACTAAGACAATAGGATACATAATCAACTATATCTCTCCTCATACCATCCCACTAGTAATATTGCCTCAAATCTTGATACATCTTTATTGTGCCCAGGTGGATAAAATATCTAGACCCATAAGCGTCATGTAGAATCCATTGTATCAAATGCCCAACTCTGGGAGCACACATTCAACCATCAAATCTGAGGAACCCATCCGAGCCTATAATAACCCGACCATCACCACCTTGTAAAACTTGATCTCTAGGAGCTACTAGTGACTCATCTTTGTACTATCTGGCATGGATTTAATCAAATAGAAGAGACTGAGCCACAACAAAGGCTAATACCTACCCGAAGTATAAAATATCCAATCTCATATCCTATTACTAAGGATAGAATGTCCAAAGCCAAAGGCCGCTCTACAGTGGGAAAATAAGCTAAGCTACCCATACTGACTGCTTTCAGCTTAGGAAATCTGCAATAACATTAGCCTTGCCCAGATGGTAGAGAATAGAGTGATCATAATCTTTTAATAGCTCGATCTAATGCCTCTTACTAGAATTCAATTCCCTCAGGCTCATAAGATACTAAAGGCTGCAATAGTCCATATATATCTCATAATGGACCCCATATAAGTAGTGTATCCATATCTTGAGCACAAAGACTATCACCGCCAACTTCATATCATGAGTGGATTAGTTACGCTTGACGTTGGCCATTTCCCTATAAAAAATAAAAAAAAATAGGAGCGGTAGTAAGTAACTTCTTAAGCTTCAGAAAGCTCGACTCACACTCTTCGGACCATACAAAAGAAACATCCTGGAAAGTCAGTCGCATCAACGGTCTAGCAATAGTAGAAACCCTCAACAAACCACCTGTAATACCCAGCTAAACCAGTAAAACTCCTGACTTTGGTGATAGATGTGGGCCTCGCCCAACCCTAGGTGGTCTCAATCTTAGTCGAATATAGCATAATGTCATCTCACACTCTAACCAAAACTCACACTTAGAAAATTTGGTATGAAGCCGATGATCCCTCAATGTTTGTAGGACAATCGTCAAGTGCTGGGAATATTTAATAACAAGATGTCATCAATGAACTATAACAAAAGAATCTAGATAAGGCTTGAATACACGAGTCATCAAATTCATAGAAGTAGTAGGGGCATTAGTCAACCCAAATGACATAACCAAGAACTCATAATGACCATAATGGATCCGAAAGGCAATCATATGAATATTTGTTGCCCTAATCCTTAACTGATGATAATCAAACCTAAAGTTGATCTTCAAAAATACTGTGAATCCCTATAATTGATCAAACAAGTCATCAATACAAGGTAGGGGATAACGGTTTTTCATCGCCACCTTATTCAACTACCTATAAGCAATACACATCCGAAGAGTCTCATTCTTCTTATTGACAAACAACACAGGAGTACCCCAAGGAGAAACACTCGGCCATATGAAGCCCTGTTCTAGAAGACCTTGAAAGTAAATGCAATTCAGGCATGGGATTGAAAGGATACTCCCATTGAGACATTACATACCAAAAACAATGATACTAGAAGGTAGAACTTGTTTAAATGCCTTGGAACCATAGCTTTTGCTTTGCATATAGTTGTTTCTGAATTTGAGGAAGTTGAGAACATACAAAAATATGAAAATTAAGTGTTGGGTGTGTTATGCCCTTTTTAGACTGCCAAAATGTCATGGATTAATCTTAGGAAGAGTGAAAAAAAACCAAACAAAGTATGACTTCAAAGTTGTTCGGTGTCAATCAATGAGGTTCGTCTATTGTCCATGGTTTGATTTATGGAATGAAGTTCCCATTCGTTAAACATAGACTTAGATTAGACTTTTTGAAGTTTACTCTACGAGCTAAAATTATGGTGTGTAGTTGGATTTGTAGTCAATGATTGGATCAATAAGAGCTAAAGTTAATATCAACAAATCAACTCCCTAAAGTTTATCCTATGAACCTTGTTTATGACTCATAAAAAACTTCTACAATCCATAAATGGGTCTATGAAATATCAAACCAAAAGGTGAAGTCTTTGAAGTTGGTTCACAAGTACTATCTACGACGAATGGTCCAATCTACAGGATATAGATAGCCTATGTAAGTTCCCAAAGTATTGCAAACATTAATTTCTTTAATTTCTCATGATTGGATTTAGACCTAAGTGTCTTCGGGGTGTTATATCCCCCTTAGGAACATTCTTCCTTGAATGATGAGCATAATGGAGTAGCCGACCCAAACTAACCTTTTTACAACCAAACCTCTCTAATAGGGTCATAATCATCAAGAAAATACATAGGGCATGATCATGAATGTAGAAACTCATATTCTTAAACATGAAGCATAGGGGTTGGATTCAAAATAATACAAGGTTCATTACCTTCAAAATTTTCATCTTTAAGAAATAACAACTCTGGGTATATATCCTTCATATCCTCCTTGACTTCTCATGTAGTCTCTTTAACAAACTGATTTCTCTACACAACCTTCAGCGACGCCACTTACGTAATTCTAAACTTGTGAACTTGCCAATCTAGTACTTATACTAGACCTCCTTAAAATATAAACTATCTTTCACCCTAACCATCTCTAAGAGAACAATCAGCAACAAATTCCCCTCATACTTCTTCAATAGGTAGAAAAGAAACATAATATGCACTACTGCTAACTCCATAGGGAACTCTAGTTCATAAGCTACTTCTCTGATCTTACCCAGAATACAGTAGGTGATATGGGGTAAACCCTTGTGATCTAATCCACTTAGGCAACCTAGCATACTTGGACTCATCCCTCTTTCTCCTCACGTTTGATCTAGTCCAATATAGAACAATGACTACAAAATCAAGAAAATACACACATACAGGAACAAGTCGCAACTTTGTTATTAAAATTATTACAACAAAGAAGCACACAACACCTGGCCTATAAAATTTTTCCAAGCCAACATACTGCCTTAGACTGTCTGTCTGTTCTTTTAAATAGGCCACAACAACCCAATCATGTGCCTACCAAGTCAGTTGACATACTCAACTGTTAGGCCAAATCAAATTCTAAATTTTCAAGTTTATCTAAACATGATGACAAGTCCAAAATAGCTAGAAACTCCCATAACTGCCAACTGCCCACTCATGTGCAAGGCACATGCGGGCAGACTTCATATTTGGTGTCAAGGCATTGCCCTTGGCGCCTAGATTCGCGTCATGCCCATGCCCTGCATATGTGTTTGTGCCATGGCATAGGTCCTACCTTGTATAAGTTGCCATTGGGGTTCAATTTCTTGCACCATTGCCCTTTTCCATTACCTAACCTCAAACTTGTGAAGCCACGACCATGCCACATCATAGTCTTGCCTTGCATTAGCTTGCCCAACCCTTGTCATGCCTTAGCCACATTTTGCCTTGCATTACCTTAGCTTGTCCAAGAGTTTTCATGCCTTAGCCATGTCCTGCCTTGCATGCGCTGGCCATGTCAATGCCAAGGTCTTCCTTCACTTGAACTTTACCTTGACCGAAGTCATAGGTCCTCCTACTCAAAGATGTAGAAAGATTTCTTAAAATTATCCATAGCCTCCTACTCAAAGATGTAGTGTGTTTCACACCCATGAATAAGGCTCTACTTGAGGTGGCACGTTTGATTACCTAAGACACTTCAAATCTTATGCTCTGATACTATATTTTTCATGACCTAGGCTATGTCCTAGGTGTGACACGGCGAATGATATTTCAAAAGAAACCCTAAAATAGTCATCTTAGCATATAATAAGCATTCATAGGTAATGACATAATAATTCAATAAATGAAAACCAATAAAAGAGGTCGAAGCATGAAAACAATGTTGACCTTGTACATGATATCTAATAATGCCTCTACATACTAGACTTGGCGAGGGCTAAGACATGCCCCTAGCTCACCCTCAAAGTAAAACAAGTGATAGTCTCAAAGTGACTCAAAGACATAAAATAAAGCTAGCTAGAAAAAGGTTTATCCTTGGAGCATGAGAAGTCACCAACAATCTCTTAAAGTCAAGAAAGATCTAACCACGAGGATGAGGATAAGGATAGTATCCCGCTTATTCATTATGAAATAATGTGGGCAAAAAGTATGTGTTAGTATTTTGAATATACTAAGTACGTAGGCATTCAATGTAATAAATCATGTTGTGAATCGATAAATTTTTAAACATCATGATGGAATGATATTGAAAACATAAGTAGACATAAAAAAGAGTTAATGCACAAATGAGTCATGTGAGTATCATGTCAAAACAAGGCTATAAATAGTTAAATAAATCATCATAAGGAACCATACATATGTGGGAGATAATCATCACCGAGAATAAGATCATGCAAGGGATAACATGGAATCCCAATATCTACCTTGCATCGGAGAAAAGAGAGGCCTACTTGCCAAGGTAAGACTCAACCCTGCTATGCCAGTGGCATACACTATGTGGATCTATTATCAAACCATAATGGTAAAAGTAATCCTACAGTGGAACATAGTTATGAGACTTGAAGATTGCTACTGAGGACCCCTTAGTCAAGTCCCCACCTAAAAGTCTCATTCAGTGCTAAGTCAAATCTCATGGAATACATATCATGCCAGATTATACAAGTCATATATTCATAAGTTTATTCATAATCTCATAGTTCATAACTTTAATGCTTAGGAATAGCTCATTTTTCATAAATTCAACAATGTCGGTGTAGGCTTTCAATCATCACTAATCATAATAAATCTTGACTATAATAGGGTCCTAGGTCACCTTTAAGGATCCTACGTCTCCATTAATGATCTTAGGTCACCTTTAAGAATCCTAAATCCCCTATTAATAAACTTGTTCAACCTCTTGAATTCACCATAATTAAGTCATGTGTTGCAAATTAAGGCTAAAAATTGGTTCACAATCAATTGCTTTAAAACCATGTAATTAACATTGTTTTATGCATAATCATGTAGTTTAAGATCATTTGAATTAAAATTGAGGAAACTTAACTAAAATTGCCAAGTAGGGTCTACGAGACCCATCTACGGTCGGTAGATCTATTTACGGACCATAGAGTCCATCGATGAAAATTAGAGTAATATTTAGGTTGTAGATTAGGAACTATGAAACTCCATTCTATGGACCATGGTTCCATCTACGATCCATAGATATCCCACGTAGAACCATCCTGTACTTAGCAAAAATTCCAATTCTCACGATCCAAACCACAAAGCCTTTCCACGGACCGTAAAATAAACCACAACAATAAATGGGTCTCATCTTGTAGAACCCTAGATTCACCCTCTTTGAATCTCATCTGCAAACTATGATTGTGACTTGTAAATCCAAGCACGACCCGTAAACACCCTTCGTACATTCAACCCAAATTCGCCCAAAATTTTACCAAGTGTCAGGATCATCTACGAGACCCCTTTCCATGATCTATAATAGTTTCTACAAGTCGTAGATCAGATTCATAGTCCTTGGCACTAGATTTCAATTCTACATTTTTCTTCCATTTTCCAACTTTCCAACTTATTGGGTATTATAGTAAATCAAGATATCATCTAGGAAAATGATAAAAAAACATGTTGAGGTACAACTTAAATACCCTATTCATGAGGTCCATAAAAGAGACAAGAGCATTGGTTAGTCCAAATGACATAATAAGAAACTCATAATGACCATTTGAGTTTGAAAATATGTCTTGAGAATGCACTCTCTATAATCTTCAACTGATGGTTTCTGAATCTGAGGCCAATCTTAGTGACAGAAGTGGTTCCTTAAAACTTGTCAAACAAGTCATCAATTCTAGGAAAGGGATACATATTTTTAATGATGACCTTCTTAAACTTGTGATAGTCGATATTACTGAAATAGCTAACACGTCCTATATATTTGCCTTAAAAGAGAACCAAGTTAGTCTACTTGTTTCAATGAAATGCAAATAAGAGACACAAAGATTTATCGTGGAAAACACCTGGTTCAAAGGTGAAAAACCCACGACCTCTACCACTACAGGATTTTCCCCTACTTTACTAAATTCAAAATGTGTCTGAGTCAAAGATTACAATTCCTAGTAATCTAAAGCTTCAAAGTAAACTTCCTAACTTGAACTAAAACCTCCCAAGGTTTGAGTTCCCCAGATCTTTGAGTTGCCCCCAACTTGAAGATAACACTAAGTTCAGTTTATAGTTCACTGAACATTACACTTTGAAAACCTATCAAGAATAACTCCCCAGAAAATGATTCTATTTTCGATACCTCCAACTGCACTGCTTGTCCTCTTTTAAAAACAGGCACCCAAGGAGTTTGTATGATGATCAACCTCCTTTTTCGCCTTTCCTGCTTGCACTAGAATCCATTTTGTGTGTGACTTGTTTTGACCATGTGCCTCTTTTCTCCCACGTGCAGTTTGTTGAACTGCTCACCTATTTTTGTGCTTACATCCTTATCTTCATGTGCTCCTTTTATCCGCAATCCAGTTCGATTGTCCAGCTGAGATGGTGTGTTCAGTGACCACTTCGCCTAACATGTTTCATCATCAAAACTACTGACTCAACAAATTCCCCCTTTTTGATGATGACAAACTTCTATTAATTTTGGTCCAGCCAGCATAACACCTGCAACAATAAGAAGAGCAACACTCCAAACAAAGACAAACTTATCATGGGTTATAAACATTACAGAACTTGATTTCCTCCTTTTTGGCATCATTGAAAAGAGGCAGTCACAAGAGATAAAGTAGGTAATAAGTACCAAAATCAAGGCCATAAGGGTTATCAACACAAAACAGAGTAAGGGGAGAAGTTCATAACATGACCCAAGTGATAGCAAGCAAGCAAAATAGATGGCAATTTCCACCTAGAGGTGGAGTAACCTAGGTCCAACAGTTAATTGTCTTTACAATACTGAAAATAGAAACAGATACCCAAAAAACTAAGAGAATTTAGGAATAGGTCAGACAGAGGGGTTGGAGGGAATCAACATAGATAATTTATGCACGATCTCAGCATGAGCAACACGTTCTTTGGACAAGGTGTCTTCAAGGGTAGCGATCCGGCCCAACAAAGCAGCACGTTCCTAAGCGGATTCCTGATGTGCAGCAGTGAGCTCAGCAGATTTGGCATCCAAGGCAACCTACAAACGATAAAGTGGAGTACCAGCCCTTTGCATAGAAACAAGTAAAGTCGCATGGTTCACGTGACCCAACACATCTTTGGTTGTCTGCATAGTCTAAACCTGAACAGGAACTGAGTAAGCTTCAAGGATTTGTGACAGCCAGAACCCATAAGGAAGAGCATGTCTATTTTTATCCTGCATGAGAACCCGCTGCATGTGCTAAAAAATCAGGCTAGGCAAGTTAAGAGGAACTTCAGTGTCGAGGAGTTCCATCAATGTTAAGTCAAGAAAACTTGCTTCAGAGCGACGTTCCTTCCTAGGAAGCAGGATCTTGTGGACCACATCAAAGTATAACCAGTGAAGAGCAGACATTTCCCATCAAAGAACCCGTCGATGCTATGTTAAGGCAGGACATCCTGAGAATTTTCTAGTGATTTCTAGTACAGAGGCCAGATTGTCCAAAGGTGGTCATTCATGACGCACATAGTGATCCCATCTAGCATTTGGAACTTGTAAGATTCGAGAAATGTCATCTACCCCCAGATGTATAGGTATACATCTAACCGAGGTGACAAAAACAGAGTTTTTCATAGTTCCTCGTCCATAAAACTCATACATCTCAGGCTTAGCAAATTTCCTTTGAGTTCTACCCAAACAAACCATCCCAGACCAACCCTTGTGCTTCAAGTTTTGCCAGTAACACAGCCATTTCTGAACCTCCAAACCCTGTAATAGTACGGCCCCGAATGAGAGAGAGCCTCTGAAAGTGAATGAGAGAAAAGAAGTGAGGATCAGAACTATCAGCCATAGGCATGGAAGAGTCAGTCTCAGTCTTAGAGGAATCCGAGGGAATAGGTGAAAGAACAGGTTTCTTTGAGGTGGAAGAACCCCTGGTTTGAGGGACCGGTTTAGTTGGAGAGGGAGCAACAGGCTTCTTTCTGGATGTGCCTCTGGCTTGGAGCGAGGGGGTTTAGAAAAAATGGTTTTTTTCAACACATATTTTTGGACAGAGCGGATAAGAAAGTCACGTTTGGGGGAAGAAACAGGTGGAGCCTTTTGCTTCTGCTCTGCTTTAGGGCTTCCTGCAAAGCTTCTTCTTTCTGCCTTTTGCGATTTCGGGTTTAAGGAACCCATGAGGAACTAGGTAGAGGACTGGTTTCAAGAGAGGGAGAATCATCATTAACTTCGATTGGTGCACCGGATGCTTTCCTGAGACGCCGACGAACCTTTTTCAGAGTAGTGGGTAAAGGATCATCACTGGGAATCGACTGAATCGGAAGAATATTTAGTCCATCAGAAGGAGAAGACCAAGACGGAGGAGGGTTTGAGGAGAATGTGGAGAACTTGTTTTGGAAAGAACCCCAATTTGCAAAGTGAGATATGTGAAAAGGTAAGGATTGTGGCAGATTTGCTATTGTATGAAGGATAATGGCTTGACATTCAGGCTTTCTTGAGTCTGCGACAGGAAGATCAAGTGGAGAAGCCATGTTTATCTTGAAGGTTCTTAGATAAGGATGAACACCGTTTACCAGATATATAGAAATTATTAAGAAGAAGAAGAGTCGGAAGATGAAGAGATGATTGGGGGGATGTATTTGAGTGTGAAAAGAAGTATGTTGTGATTGGACATGTACAACTTTTTCAGGAACTGACGCTTGAGTGTTTTAGCAACAATTTGGTGAGATAACAGGTGCCATATGAAGAAACAAGTATGGGTACCTGGTCTATTATCCAGTAATATATTTAGACAAAGAAAAGTTTATACCTTATGTTTTCACTCCTCTAACTGGGTACTGCACTTGAATTTGTCACCTGCACATACTAAGCCATGAATATGATTAAATTCCCCCTTTGTCTTTTAATGTGAGATACACATTATCATGTGATATATTGAGTTTAGTACTATGTTGACATATCTAGGTAAAGCCAATTTTCTAGCCAATCATTGAGGGAAGCTCATGTAATCTTAATCATCCCCAGTTCTAATCTGATTCTTTCAAAGTGTTCTCTACTTAAAGCCTTAGTGAAAATGTCGGCAATTTGATTCTCAGTTGGACAGAACATTATTGAGATTAGATTTTTCTCTACATTGTCACGTAGGAAATGATGTCTAATGTCAATATGTTTGGTCCTTTTATGTTGAACTAGATTTTTTGCAATGTTTATGGCACTAGTGTTATCACAGAAAATGGGAACACAATCTATATTCATGCCAAAATCCATCAGCTGCTGTTTAATCCATAATAATTGAGCATAGCATGATCCAGCTGCTACATACTCAGCCTCAGCAGTTGATAAAGCAACAGAGAGTTGCTTCTTGGTGGACCAGGAAATCAGACATGTTCCAAGCTAGTGGGTCATACCTGCGGTGCTTTTTCTGTCCAGTAAGTATCCAGCGTAGTCTGCATAAGCATATCCTACAAGATGAAAATTGCTACCTTTTGAGTACCATAGCCCGAGGGTTGGAGTGCCTTTGAGATATCTGAAGATCCGTTTCACCGCCTTGAGATGAGACTCTATTGGATTTGCTTGAAACTTAGAACACAATACAAAACTGAAGACTATGTCAGGTCTGCTAGCAGTCAGATATAGGAGTGATCCAATCATTCCCCTATACACTTTTGGTTCGACTGGGGATCCAGTCTCATCCAAATCCAGCTTTGTGGAGACAGCAATGGGAGTGTCTATTTCCTTAGCATCTTCCATTTTGAATCTTTTGAGTAAGTCCAAAATATACTTCTGCTGATGTATGTAGGTTCCAGAGGAGGTTTTCTTGATTTGTAATCCCAAGAAGAAGTTCAGTTCTCCCATCATACTCATCTCAAACCCTCCACTCATCAGTTGTGCAAATTCATGAGTAATTTGAGCATTTGTTGATCCAAAAATGATATCATCCATATATACCTGCATAATTAACATGTCCTGTCCCTTTGTTTTCAAGAAGAGTGTATTATCAATTTTACCCCTAGTGTACCCATGATCCATCAGAAACGTTGACAGTCTTTCATACCATGCACGAGGAGCCTGCTTCAGTCCATACAGGGCCTTATCTAATTTGAACACATGGTCTGGCAATTCTGGATTTTCAAATCCAAGTGGTTGCTTCACATATACTTCCTCCTTCAGGTAGTTATTTAGAAAGGCACTCTTTACATCCATTTGATAGAGAGAAAACTCTTTGTGTGTGGCAAAAGCTATGAGTAGCCTGATAGCTTCAAGTCTTGCCACTGGAGCAAAGGTCTCATCATTGTCTATACCTTCCTCTTGACTGTATCTTTGGACCACTAACCTTGCCTTGTTTCTTATAACTGTTCCATGTTCATCAAGCTTGTTCCTGAACACCCATTTTGTGCCAATGGTGGTTCTTCCTTCTAGTTTTGGCACAAGATGCCATACTTTGCATCTTTCGAATTGATTCAGTTCTTCCTGCATGACCATTATCCAGTCCTGATCAAGTAGTGCTTCCCCAACCCTTTTTGGTTCCAACATTGACAGAAAGGCATCAAATGCACACAGATTCTTTAGTCCTAATCTGGTAGTGATTCCAGACGTCAGATCCGAAAGAATATTGTCCACAGGATGAGAGCCTTGATACTTGTAGTTTTTCATCCTGAATCCTTGAGTTGAGCTGTTTATTAAGGAACCTGGGCCTGATGATGCATCATGCGCAACTATGTCATTTGTCCCCCCTGACTTTGAGAACTCTTGTTCTGCTGTGGAAGCAACAGGTGGTTCTGCTTGTTTTTCTGCTCGTTGTTCCAGTTCACATTCATCTTGCATGTTAGTCTGAATAGCAATATCATTTTCATCAAAAACAACATGAACACTTTCTTCAACACAATTTGTTCTTTTATTTAACACTCTATAGGCTTTGCTATGTAAAGCGTATCCCAAGAAAATTCCCTCATCACTTCTGGCGTCAAATTTTTCCAAATTGTCTTTCCCATTGTTATGAATGAAGC
>JBCEWC010001283.1:0-42540 GCA_038996855.1 Solanum aculeatissimum
ATCTGAAATTTAATCACTTCTAAAAATTGGTGCTCATTTGACCAAGCTATATCATGTCCCATATACATAGTACTAGTACACGTGAAACGCGTGGTGTTACAGTTTGGCTCAGGTTCTAATGATGTGTTGAGTGTGGACCTACTTAGAGATGTCATGGTTCAGGTTCGTTTGATTTAGCATAGGATTTTGATAGCTCAAAGCCTCCAGAAGGGCTATGTTGATGGAGGACTAGGCCTCTGGATTTCTCTGTTGGTGATAGTGTTTGGCTAAATATTTCACCCATGAAGGGTGTGATGAGATTTGGGAAGAGGTCAAGCTCAGTCCAAGAGTCATTGGCTTAGTTGAAATTTTGAGAAAAGTTGGTGAGAGTACCAATGAGCTGGCATTACCATCGAGATTATCATTTGTTCATCCTGTTTTTCATGTTTCTATGCTTCACCAGTATATTCTAGATGAGTCCTATGTGATCTCTTATGATTCTGTGGAGTTGGGTTCAGATTTGACCTTTGAGGTCCTGCCTATAGCTATTTTGGACAGGAAGGTCCGAAGATTGAGATCCAAAGAGATACCTTCTGTAAAGGTTCAATGGCAACACTGTTCTGTTGATGAGGCTACTTGGGAGTTGGAATCTGACATGCAGGCTAGATTTCTAAGCCTTTTTTAGGCTTCAGGTACTCCTCTTTTCTTTATGTTCGAGGACGAACATTATTTTTAATGGTGAATGATGTAATGACCTGGTTGGTCATTTTTGGCCCTATTTGTGAAAATTACTATTTTACTCTTTCGTAAGTTGCTTTTGACTTATTTTGAACTATTTGAAACATTAAAACTGAAATTTGGAGTTTTAAAATGGAAACTATGAGTTTTTGCACTTTTTGAAAGTTTAAATTATTGAAAAAGTGAGTTTTTGTACCATTCTAATTTTTTGGTGTCGGATTGAGGATCCATCAATTTCATTAGTTTTGGAATATTGAAAATGAACTACAGGAAGTTGCAGAACTGAATTTAGAGTTAAAACAAGGTTTTTAGGCCCAAAGATGTTATTTTAGTTGTTTTTGGGACCAAAGTTTGATTTTGGTCAACATTCAAACTTTAGAAACTCATATCGGAATTCTGACAGTTCTGGTAGTTTTGGATGGTGAAACTAACGCTAGAAATGGTCTCCGAATAATTTTAGAATTGTCGAGGGCAATTTTGATAATTTGAGTTTTAAACTAGTTTTATCGAGTAGATTGGAAAATGTGGCAAGGAGGCCTTGAAATCGAGTTCTGATAGTTTCGTTGAGTCAGTATCGTTGTTTCTAGTATGGACACATATAAAGTTTATGTAATTTTGAGTTCGAATGAGTTTTGAGGGTCCATTCCAAGTAGGAAATTTGGACTTGATATTGTTGGTTTTTGTTGTTTCTGGTGCAGGGCATTTCCTTATCCACATTCGCAAAGGTCTGGTAAGGTTACCTTCTATGTTCGCGGAGGGTTGATCTATGCTCGTAAAGTGCACATGTGCATGAGTGGCCCCCCTCTCATTTGTTCTACGCGTTTGTAGGTTTGTCTCCGTGATCACGAAGGTATGTTTAGCAGCCAACTCCACGTTCGCGGGACCCTACCCGTGTTCGCAGAGAATGTATTGTGACTAAATGATTTAAAATCCGAAAGACACCATTTTTACTCTATTTTTGAACTTGTCAAGGTTTTTGGGCGATTTTGGAAGAAGATTTTTAAAGGATTTTACTGGGTAAGTGTTTTTTACATCATATTAATCATTTTCCTTAAGCTTTAACTTGATTTCATCCAAAAATTCATGATTTTCTCCAAAAATTCATGATTTTCAATGTCCAAAATTGGAGATTTTTAGACTAAGAATTTCAACTTTGAATGTTATTTTCTCTTTCGATTTAAGCTTCATTTTAGTTGGATTTTCACTCATGAACTCCTTTTTTCGTGTGAAACTCAATTTTAAAATCAATTTTCATATTTGAAAACTTCAAATTTTAATCCTAAAATTGACTATGTTTCCCCTAAGCCTAAACCATGCCAATATGTATACCAAAATACTGTTCTTGATGCATAGTATCTGATTTTGGTAGTGATTGGTCGATTTGAGGATCGTTTGGAGGCTTGAGTTGATTGAAAACTTGTCCGAGTGCGGTTTCAGCATTGAGGTAGGTTTGATAACCTTATTGGGATTGATTTGAGTTATTGATCATGTTTATGTGGTAATTGTGAGATCTATACTGATTCATGAGTAATTATGTTAATGAGATGTGATATTGATGGAAATGTGATATCAGTTAAGCCGAATTACGGGTAATTGTGATTCTATTGTTAATTTGAGATTGATACTTATGGATTGAGATACTGTGAAATATTTTTGTGATAAATTGAGGATTATAACAATGGTTTGTAAAACATATTGATAATTTGATGGTTAATGGGACACTTTGATCACTATACACATATCTTGTGGATGAGTAAGGTCCGGTTTTTGGGTTATACTTGATGCTGGGATGTTATTATCAGGCGAATATAATTGTTGGGACGAGTAAGGTCCGATATTCATGTTAATGTGATTTTTGGATCAAATTATGATGTAGATGTATCTTGGGGACAAGTAAGGTCTGGTACTTGCAATATACATTTTGGTTGGATATATTGATGATGAATTTATATTGTATGGACGAGTGAGGTCTAGAATATTTATATATTTGGTGTGTCTGATGATTGAAATGGTTGTCTAGTTGAGATGTCGTGATAGATGGTTATACTTGATATATATTTCATACTTTGTGAGACTTATAATGCAATATTCTCATTATGATGTTATTATGTTTATGCACATATTTGAGTGCTTCGCATTGCTAGAGGCAAGGGTAATATGTTCCACAATAGTACCAACCCCTTGACCCGAGTAGGAGGCATGGCTGAGATTTACTCTATATAACCCCTTGACCCAAGTAGGAGGCAAGGGTAAGATTTACTCCCGATAATCCCTTGACCGCGAGTAGGTGGAAAGGATGGGACATTGTAACACCATTGACTACGAGTAGGTGGCAAGGTCACGAGACACTTGATGCATGATTTGATGACATTTGATATATTGTGTGGTTTTTGCCTATGGTGTTGAAATACTAGATATGTGGAAGATTTTATAAGGCTTAGTGTATATTCTTATTGTGTACTATCCTTTTTTATGCAGGTGTAGGATTCTTCGTTATTACATACTTGTTCGATTCCTCTTACTCAGTCAATTGAACCTACTGGGTATATTTTGGTGTACTTAACCCTACTTTATTTTCTCCCTACAGATCGAGCATAGGATTCCGACAGGGTAGTTGATCATTCCACCCGAGTATTGTTGATACCATCCAGATCTCAGCGATGAGGCTTAGACTTCGAGTCATTGTAGATATTTGGGTTCCCTTTTTATTTCTTCTCTCTCAGACCATGTATCAGTTATTATGAGACAGTCATATATTTTGCTTTGAGACAGACTTGTATTTCATTTGAGACAGTTGTATTTACTCTTCCACACTGGCATAGATGCTCTTGTACTTATGACTCCAGGTTTTGAGATATTTGATGTTATGTTGTGTTTATTTCTGCTTTATTTCATTCTTTTCTAGTTGTGGCCCATTTTGGATCATGACACTCTAAATCCAGCAGATTTACCTCCTTATAGATTAACGCTACAAAAAAATTATCCAATAATGTTATTACGTAATTTGAATCCATATGATGGTTTATGCAATGGAACACACTTAATATGTAATGACTTTAAGAATCATATCATTAGTGCGACATTATCTAATAGAGATTTCAAAAATAAACATGTGTTTATTCCGCGATCCTCTACTGACATCACAAGACGAAAAGTTGTCTTTACAGTTCAAAAGAACACATTTTTCATACGATTATGCTATGTCATGATTATAAATAAAGCACAAGTCAAACATTAGACTTCGTTGGTATCTATTTATGAGAACCTGCATTTTCTCATGGCCAACTATATGTAGCTTTATCCCGGGCAAAACAAATTTAACTGTGTCAAAGTATTAATCAGGCCACCAACCATTGAAGATAATGATGACCATACCAATTACAATATAGTATATGATAAAATCATAGAAAATGTTGTATCATAATATTTAAGATAATGATGACCATACCAATTACAATATAGTATATGATAAAATCATAGAAAATGTTGTATCATAATATTTACTATATTTCAATGACAATTGTAATGTTCTCTACCTTTTATTAAATTTTATATGCTATTCTTTTTATTATATTTGTTTGTATATATTGTCGTATTCATGTACGTACCTTTGCTAATTGTAGGTTACGCCCATGGCACATAGACTTGTCATAAATTTATCACTCCTAAATTGGTGGATTGGATATGCAAAGTACAGATCGTTGACAAATGTCCACCCAGAGACAACAAAGATAGAATCGACAAATACCAATTGCTTGTTTTACAAGATGACGAGGTTAGTTTACTCCCTTTTAGACAACGAGTAAATTATTTTACAACTTTTATAGTTTACAACTTTCCATATTAGTGTATACTAAGCTTTTATGACTTAAACTTAACTTTTCGTAGCAGTTTTTGTCTAATAATTGTTTCAAGATAGTTTAACACTACTCTGAAAAATATTACTTTTTTTATTTAATTGCTATTTTTTGATCGCCCTCAATTTTTCCTTCTCCATTCCTCTTTTCTTCTTTCTATGTTTGAATCACTTTCTATTTGGCATCTGTTGTTGCACGAAGCAAAGGGAAAAAATATGAATGCGTCTTTTGTTCCTTTTTTATGAAATTTGAATACTCAATTTACGATACTTAGTTCAAGTAATTCAAATTTGTAAATCAATCTTTACTTTTGATTATTCATAGATATAATATGTTACCTATTGTATTTGATTTAAATATTTCTTCAACAAAAATATTATTCAAATTTTTGTTGTTGAAGTTTGATTTCTGATCTGTATTTTTTCCCTGGTCTAGGGGTGAGGTGGGACTGTAAAATAAAAGAGAATTTATATATTTTATTTGTAACGTTTAAATGAAAATAAAAATCCTGATCACAATATAAAAATAAAAAGAAAGGGGGCTATTGTTGAATAGACGACAAATTTTTAATTTTTTTTCGATATATTGTTGGAATGTAATTTGACAGAAACGTGTATTGTATGGAGTTCTCACTGACAACTCAATGTTCTTTGCAAAGAAGGTTCCATCAATAATCTTGTGTCTATTTCATTCTTCCATCTATTTGATTTTTGTGTTAAAAGTAGATATACCAAAAAAGAATTCAAAATTTTAAGTCTACAAACTGCTGTACCGAGATCTAATTAATTAAAGTGTGATAATTACGTAGTTTCGACTTACACACGTTATCTATAATTAATAAAATTGTTACAAACTTATAATCTTAATTACTGCTTCACCAACAAGAGTTGAACACAACTTTAGTTTATGGACACTTTACAATTTAAAGTTAGCGCTATAGTAGAGGTACTTCCTCTTCTCTTCAACCTAAGTTGTGTTCGTCATGCATCTTTATAGACGTTAAACTTTCTTTCCCCATTCTTCACTTGATGTCATTGCATCTCTACTCTTTTCCATTTCATGTGCCAACACAATAACAACAACTGACCTACTCAACATCTTATCTTTCTCCTCTTTTCATATTTATATAGATTGTTGTAGTTGCCTCTCCTTTTAATGTCATATATATATACTACTTTAATTAGATTTTTATTTCCTAAATATAAACTACAGGAAATCCAAATTCATGCAACCATATGGAACACTGATATAATATGTTTTGCAAATTTATTCAAGCCCTTTCAAACGTATTTTGGTATCAGTAGCTCAAGTTAAAGATTCAACTTATGGACATGCTACTTGTAATACCTCACAATTCTACTCTTAGGATCTGAATATTGAACCTAGAAATTCCTTACTTGTATTTACATTTTAAGGATCATTAATATATGTTGGAAGTGTGTTGGAAATGAATTCGGGTCATGAGAGACCTCTAGTACTTAGTTGAGTTCAAAACCTTCCTACCAGTTATGTTTTTTACATTGGATTATGCAAGAGTCAACTTTAAATGATCATAACTTTTAGCACACAAATATTAGATAGCTTATGACCTAGCAAATAAAATTTCTTTGAATTAGCTTTCCAACGCATCAAATTTTGCCTCAATCGGAGTTTGGAATAAAACGTTATGACTATTTTACTACAGACTAGCAGTGCGAGCGAAAGTTACAGGCTGACTTACGGGCTATAGTTTGTGTTACCACCTATCTGTTAACTCGTGGAAAAAACTTCTGAAAGTCCATTTTTGAGCCCCAAAGTCGACGAACCCAACTACAGGTCGTAGATTCTTCTACGGGCGGTGGTTTGGGCTTGTAGAATCGATCCAGTTAGCCCAAAATTCATCCAAAAACTCACAGATGGATTTCTACAGACAATAAAGTTTTTACGGGCCGTAGATGGTCCCGTAGCTGACTTAAACAGTATTGAGGAGTATTTTTATCCTTTATCACCCTTTAAGCTTAAACTTGTCAGTTTTCACCTAATTAAACCTCCTAAAACATGATTCTTCCGCTCATTAATGCTCAAACACTCTCCAAACTCATAACGTAGTTTCAAGAGGACAAAAGTTAGGGCTTTCAAGAACCCTCTTCAAAAATCTTCAAGAACCTAATTCCCATAGGTATGTAAGCCCCTCCAAAAGTTATCCTGCATTTATTTTAGTATCTTTAACTACTAATCTATCGCCAAGATCAAGTTTATGAGTTGAGATCAAGTTTTCTCTATTACTAGTGTATTTCATTGAGATACTTGTTTATGTATTTTTGTTGATGAAAATCATGGTCTTTACTGATTTCACTACTGAATTAAGTTATTAGGTCAAGATAACGTAATTGTTGTTGCATTTGTAAGAACCTTGTATATTTCATGAAAAGTTATTATGTCCACAGTATTGAGTTGAGTTCAAGAAGTATTTAAAGCATCTGTATTTACAAGATAGTTGAGTAGTAAATTTATGTTTAAAAAAAAAGAAAAGTTCAGAAAAGCTAAAGTTGGGCTAAGTCCCAAATGATTAAAAAAGTATTTTGAGTAATTTTACTCTTAAACATATAAGCATTATAAATGTTATTTTGGGAGTGGTATTGAGCATGGATATGGGTAAAAGTAATAATAACTCAAACCCATAAACTACGTAGCCAGCGTAAGATAGGATTGTACTAAGAGTACAACTCCTCACTTGCCACTGAGATGGCCCAGTTTTGGGATGAACTTTACTCTCCTAGTTTTTGTCCCTTACCCCGGCAAAGTATGGTATGGCTCTAGCAGTGTGGGAAAGATGTTGTATTATCATGAGGCTCATAGTGATGGTTGTCAGTTAGAGAAACTCCCCAAGCTAAAGTAAACTAATTTTTGCATATAGAGTTTCGGCATATATTTTTACTTTCATCATACACTTTATCTATTATTTTTCTATCCTATTTTGAGACATGTTTTAGCTACTTTTGAGTATAGTACCCTATCCTAAGTTTTTGATTTTGAATATTCTACATGCTCATACATTCCATGTACTAACGTCCTTTGGATCTACATCATTTTATGATGCAGACTCAGCAGATTTCCGTTGAGGACCATCATTTCATTCAG
The DNA here is from genome assembly GCA_038996855.1 of Solanum aculeatissimum. Taxonomy (NCBI): domain Eukaryota; kingdom Viridiplantae; phylum Streptophyta; class Magnoliopsida; order Solanales; family Solanaceae; genus Solanum; species Solanum aculeatissimum. Next base: position 7,695 of record JBCEWC010001283.1, read on the forward strand.
CCATCGGTGAGGCCTCTTAGTAGTCAGAGGCTCTGGAGTCTTTTTTTTTGTTTCAGTACTTATTTTCGATTGTGGTTGTCATGGGCCTGTCACAGTAGTTGTTTTAGATTATCTTAGTTAGAGGTTCCATAGACTGGATGACATGAGTTTCTGTTCTTACTTTCAGTTATTATTGGGATATGTCCTCTATTCAGTTTGTTCAGATTATTGCAGTATCTCTAGCTCATTATATCTAAGTCTATCATTTATTATTTAAGTCTTCCACGGAGTGAAGTAGCCAGATCAAGTGGTTTGCAAGGGACCAGAAATAGTTCTGGGTGTCAGCTACGTCCAGGATGTAAACTCGAGGCGTGACACTACTACATTCAACAGATTTACTTAGATAATTGATAAAACAACTATTGTTGAATCAATTGACAAAGTCATTCCCCTAGAGAATCCATTAGCACCTCCTACTTGATTGGCTCTTCCACCTTTTAATGTTTTTGATCAACAAGCTAAAGACTTGAAATTCGGTAACTATGAAATTCCCATCTATATCTTAAAATATTTTGCTTAAACATTACTATAAATCTCTTCTTCTATGCAAATGTTCTTGCACTACTAATTAATGTTGCCCCTTCAAGTGACAGCCAATGGAAAGCGAATACAAAAATTTATTATTATGGATACTCAGTAAGTTAACTTACACATAAATATTTTCACTGATTCAGTAAAATCTGAAAACTAAATTGCTTCAATTTTATTCTTTTCTTTCATTTTTTCCTTTCTTTTTGTTATGTTGAATGAGTTTTGCCGTTGAATTTGATGACTGAATTTTAGATGTCAGCAGAGAGTTGGGACTTCATTGGACCACGTCAAATGGAACCCACTTCACCCCTAATCGAGTACAAATGTATTAAAGTTTAAACAGTTTAATTTGCGTAAATTTCTACAATATCAAAGTAAGTAAACAAACAAAAAAATATAGCAAAAAAATTAGAAATATTTTTTACTAATTAACGAGAAATGTCTTCTCTCGCCTAAGCTTCTAATATAGCATAAGACTTGACTAAACAACTTCATGTATAGTACTATATTAGTTGATTAGAGTAAAGTCATTTAAATCCATTCAATACAAATTAGTTAGTTAGCATTAGCTAATTGATCATATTTTCCTTTAAGCTTCTAATATAGCATAAGACTGAACTAAGCAACCTCATATATAGTACCATATTAGTTGGTTAGTGTAAAGTCAGTTAAATCTAATCAATACAAATTACTTACTTAGCATTAGCTAATAAATCTTATATGTTGCATATATGGTACCTTCAATGACCCAAGATATTCATTAGTTCAAAATTTTATTAAGCTAATGGATACCTTTAAACTATGAGTTTCATGAATTTCATGCCTCAACTATCACTCCATTTGTATTAAAATACTCCTCTATACTAAATCTGCAAAGATTTATTCCATAAAATTTGTTCTGTCATCAAGTTCCACCATTGGGGGGTGGTCGATTATAGTTTCGATTAGCATCTTTCGATTAGCATTTTTATTCATGTCTTGTTAAATGCTTTTTGGTTATGTTCTTCTTGTAAAGGTTTTAGTCTTATGATTTCTGAAATATCTCTTTGAATTTCTTCTAAGTATCTTATGTCTTGGGTTCTTAGATATATATCTAAACCGTATTTTACCTGTTTTTCTAATGTATCTATTTGATCTGTTATTTCTATCCAAATATTTAATTGTTCGTAGTTTATCATCTTATTCTTCTTTTCTTATTTTTATATTCTATTATTTGTTTGGCTTTATTTTCTTCTAAATTATTTTTATGATGCAAATCTTGCAATCTTTTTATCTGGATTATCATTAGCTTAAGGAACTCTGGGTTTTCGGTTCTTTGGTATATATTCATATTTTGTTTTAATATATTTTTCTGAAATTCAATCATTTTTTGGGTTTCTAATAGATTCATTCAGAATATATGTAGTCTAGTTCATATAAATCCATGTCTTCAATTATAATTAGTTCTGACCATCCTTGAGTTGTTAATTCTATTATTTCTGTGGTTATTAGGTCATCATAGATTTTTCTTTTAACATCATTGTTTATATTTCTAAGTATATATAATATAAGAATCATATATTCTTGGTCTATGTCTAGCAAATAGGTTATCATTTTTATCATATTGTTTGCTTAATCATATTCCCTCTAATCTCTTTGTTTATCATGCAATTCATCATTTTATAATAAGTTATTTTGAATAATCCCTTCTGGTCACTACCATGGCTTTCTGCTTCAATCGGTTTACCCGAACAGCGTCTCACTTTTGTTTACTCCCCTAAACGGCCTTCATGCCTACTGGTTTCAACATTTAGGATACACATAGTCTGGGCTTAAACTACTCTCAGCATATTTTCATGGTAAACTTTTCAAGAGATTTCAATATAACAATACTATAACATGATGAATAGTTATGATATTCAAGAGATTATAAGGAATATAAAGATTTAGCTACTCATAATTATAAATGATTTTACCTGCTCATGTAGATCCGTGCTAGGTATTTTTGGTAGTTGCTCCATTTTTCAAAAGAGTTATATTTTTATTGATATCGATTTTTCTTACAAAGAGAGAGAAGTGAGGATTAATTTTTTCGATGATCCTTTTCTCCTTGCTACTTACACATTTATAGAAAAATAAATGACTCTTACAACTTACAAACGACTTTTACTATTCATGAATGACTTTTACTATTCATGAATAGTTACTTGACTCTTACTATTCATGAATGACCCTTGACCTTTATTATTCATTACTATTTACTTTATAATTTTTTTACAAGAAAACAAAATTCTTTTCAATAATCTACATAAAGTAAACTTTTTTACAGTAATTTAAAATAGTTTTCGGATACCTATCTTCTGGCTTATCTTTTCATCTTATCACTTCAACTGGCTGATTTTTGTTGCTTACTCCATTAGTACTTCTCGAATAACATTATCTTCTCCGTTACATTTGGAACATAAGTGGTCTGGGTATTTGTGTCCGACTAGTTTACAGTATCTGGTTAATAGATCTTCTTAAATAAATTCCTTCTTAAGCATTTTGGTAGTAGGTTGTTTTTTCGAATTAAGTAATGACATAATCCACTTCCTTACTTCCTCCATATCTGCTTTCTTATATTCTTTTGAATGTGAGTATATCATTAATTAATCTCTGCAATAATAACTCCAAATCATATTTTTGTTTAAATAATTGTTTACTAGTTCTTGGACAATGATAGACATTCCAATGATTCTTTTATTTGTATAAAATTTTGGTATTTCTTTTTGTTGTGCTATATTCTCGGGGATAATCATATCTCTTGTCAGTCCTATCTTGGCAACTTGTATAACTGATTTTATTTCGTCATGGCGTATTTTTGTTGTTGCAGTATAAAATTTTATAATAAATAGGTTTCCCGTAATTATCCTTTTGTATGTTAAAAAGGCCTTATGTAGTTCTGGTATTTGACTTATTTCTTCTACATCATAGGTATATACAGTACTAAGTAATCCGTAACTGAAGCATGTCTTAACTAGGTTTGCATTAGTTTTTGGTTGTGTTATAAGTTTGTTGTATCCTTGGAGTTTTTGGGTTACATAATCTTGTGTAGGTTCTGTTGTATTTGTGGATCTTGGTTTGGTATTTAAGTAGGTTTGGATTTTGTGAATATTTTCAATATATGACCTGGTTATATGGTTGTATGCTTTTTTGTCCTGATTAAGGCTATCTATATATGGAATAGTTTGTGGAGGTATAAATAGTGGGTCTTTAACTATTCTTGAAATGAATGGTTTTTCAAATATTTTGTTTAGGTTGGTATTTGTGTATCTTTATCCACTAACTCCTTTACTTGTACCTGCAGCTGTATTTGAACAAACATTATGGGTTTTTTGGTGTTTTCCAACGTCACCTTGTATCTCTGAATTTTAACGTCTTCCGATCGACGTAGCTCCACATTTTTACAGTCATGCTGCTGACTTGTAGATTTTTCAATATTGTCTACTTTTACAAAAAGCATAGTTGTTGCTTTAAGCAATTTTTCCATAGTTGGCTCTTCTTCTATATCAGTCTGGGTAGCTTTGTCTTGATATGTAATCTGCAATAACATTTTTGTCAGTACTGATTATTTTTATTGTAAATGTAAAGTTTTGTATATTTAGTACGAGTCTTCGTATTTCCTTTGTTGTAACTGAATCTTGTACTTTTCTGGTTATCCACCATTTAACCTGTGTATTATCTGTTCTCATAATAAATTTGTTATAAACAATGTATGGTTCGAAAGCTAATAAACGTTTATATAGTGCAAATAGTTCTTTTCTATTAATTTCCCATTTTAATTGTGGTTCTGTGTATGTTCCTGAATAATATCTACAATGATGTTCTATTTTTTCTTTATCATATTTGTATTTTAATACTCCTCCATAACTGTGATTACTGGAATCAGTTTCTACTATATAAGTAAATTTTTTGTTTTCATTTGGAAAATATAGCTTCGGTAATTTTTTACACATATTTATAATCGTTTTTATTTGTTCCTTATCCTTATTATCAAAGTGATATTCTACATCTTTCTTTAGTTTTTTCTGTAAGGGTTTTAGATTTTCCGCTAACTTAGGTATATATTCTCTTACTTGGTTGACCAATCCTAAAAAGGATTGTAATTTCTTTTTCGTATCAATGTTTTCATCAAGATTAATGATTTTTCCACTATATGTGTTTGCATTTTTATTCCATTTTTATCTATTTGTATTCCTAAAAATTCTATTTGGTTTTTTATTATTTCAGCTTTCTTTTTACTTAAACTTATTCCTGAGGATTCAATAATATCTATGAATTTTTCTAATAATTTTATATGTTCATCTTGTGTTCTGAAATAATATAATATATCATCAATATATACTATGTAATTCTCTAGTTGATTGAAATAACTGTCCATAAAATGTTGATACCTACCTGGTGCGTTTTTATATCCGAAACGTAGTACGTTCCATTTGTAAAATCATTGGGGTACAATGAATGCTGTGAGTTTCTTAGATTCATCTTCTAGATTTAGGTGGTAAAATCCTGATTTACAATCAAATTTACTAAAGTAAGTGTATCCTTGTATTTGTCTTATTTTAAATATTTTATTTGGAATTGGGTAATTATATGTTTTAGTTTTTGCATTTAGGTTTAGTTTTTGCATTTAGGTTTCTATAATCAATACCCATACTACTTTTTCCTCTCTTTTGTTCACTATGTTTATTTACTATGAATGCTGGACTAGTATGTTTACTATTACTTTCATGTATATATCCTTGTCCTAATAATTCTTTTATATGCATTTTGAATTTTGTTAAATCTTTAAAATTATATTTTAGTGATTTCTGTGTTATTATATTATTTTCATTAATTAATTCAATTTTTACTTTTGTCTTATGCTTTTCCCATCCTTGTAACGGGTTTTCATTGTATAATAGTTCTAATCTTTCTTGAATTATTTTTATTTTATCTATTGAGAATATAATTTGTTCAATTTTTAGGTTGTCTTCTTTTATATTTTCTAGTTTTTGTGTTATTTTTTCACTTCCTTTTATCCATTCTGTAATTTTGTGATTTTTATTTGTTACTCTCTTTGCTCCTATTTTATGTTTACATGGGGTTGTAAACCACCAATGTGTTTTTGTTAATACATGTGGGTAGAACTTTTCTAGAAATGACATTCCTAATAAGATATCTTTTGTGATAAATTCGTAAATATATATTTCTTCTATCATTAAGATTTTATCCCATATCCGTATTTTTACATTTTTAGCTTTATAAGTAATCAGCCTTCCTTCGTAATTAAATCCTGTTACTACTAATGGTGTTTTTAATTTTTTCCATTTATTTTCTGGTAAATAATTGTATTTACACATATTAGCCTATGCTCCTGTATCTATCATTGGGGTATAATACTTATTATAATATCCTTCTATTATTATCTTTGCAAGTATGTATATTTTCATCTTTATAGCAAAGTTCTTTTTATTATAACGTTTTTGTTCTGGTATGTTATTGTTAACTGTTTGTCTTCTAAATTATATGGCTTTACTTGTTCTAACCATTTTATTCCTAATGTTATATTTCTTTCTCCTTGGTAGATTTTAAATTTTATTGTCATAGGTATTCCTCCTATAATTATTTCTTTTTTGTAGTTTCTTCAGTATTTATCAAAGCTTTTGATAATTCTGGACATAATTGTTCTTTAATAATTATTTCTTCTAATGTTACTAATTCTCTTATGATATTATTTTCTTTTTGCCCTGTATCTATTAATATTAGATATTTTCTTTGATTCATTATTCCTGTTATATAATAATTATAAGGCTCTGTTTCTTCTATTCTTTGTTCTATTAATTTCTGTGGAGTTATATAATCTATTCTTCTTGAGGTACTTTTTGTTGAAGTTTCTGGGGTTTCATAACTTAGTCTTTTTTATGTGCTTATTCTTTTTTATGTACTTATCTTTCTTTTACTATTTCTAAATCATCTTTTATATCTATGTTTTTATAACTATAGTCATTATTATCAATAACTGTAACTATCCTTTCAAAAAGATTTTCTATTTTTATTTTATTTATCGTGTTTTTTGCTATTATTTTGTGTTTTGTGGTTAATATGTATAAATTTTTACATCTTGCTGTAAATATTTTACTTCCTGGTGCTAGTTCTATTCCTGACATTTTCCAATATAGTACTAGTGATTTATCTATGTTTCAATCATTTAATACTTCTGAGTAGTTAGCACTTATTATAAATTTAAACTTTTGGTATATTAGATTTCCTTTTACTGCACTTGTAATACTTTTTTCTATAGGTTGTATTATTCTATCATCTGCTAAATATATTTTTATTGGTGTATCTATTCTTTCTCTAAAACATGTATTGATCAATATTTCTGTTCCTCCTAAATGTACATATTTAATTGGATTTTTTGTTTGTATTTCTTGTATTTCTTTATTTAATATGTGTTTATTTATTATAGGTATTTTAGCTTTTCTTCAGTGTATTTACAGTCTATTATATGTTCTTTTTAGTTTACAACATAGTATTCTTCCTTTTCTCTTGAAAACCAAAGTTTTTTTGGTAATTTTAATATTTTTTCTATGCTTAAATCTAATTCTTTTCCTTTATTTGCTCAAATATGTTATTATTAAATCTGATTTTTTGTTCTGATGATTCTTCATCTTGGTAATCTTCTTTAGCTATTATTTGTATATCTTTTTCAGTCATCTATTCCCATATTTTCAGTATCTGGATAATCTAGTTCTAGTTCGTTATCTATTTCATTTTCTGACAATTCATATATACTATCTTCACTTTCTAACTCGAAGTTTATATATTCTACTTGCATATATTCTTCATTATCTAATATTATCTCTGTAACTTGTTTCTTTTTTGGATTTTTAGGTACCTTACAATCTTTAGCTATGTGCCCTAGTTTTCCACAATTATAGCAAGTACATTCTGTTATTTTCTTTTTTGGTCTGTATCTTCTTTTAGTGGTATAATTTTTTACATAATATCTTCTTCTTGGTTTTTTTCATTTGTATTTTGACTTATATTTTTTATATTTGTTATATTTTTTCCTATGTTTCCTTTCATAGTATTTATTTGTACATCCAAATTGAGGTGCTATTTTATACATATTAACCACAAACAGTTAGAAATAAGCGAAATATGTACAGAACTATTAGAAAATATAGATAAGACAAAGACACTAGAAATAAACACAGGAGATGTAGAAATGAAACTGAGTACATCAGGAGTAAAAAATCCAAAATATCTTAACCCTCAATGTTATAAACTAGTTATGAAAATTATGATAGAAGCGAAGCCATATGGAATAAAAGATTAAATAAAAAATGGACGCCAAAACCAATGACTGAACAGTATAATTTCCTAGACGTAGATAGTGTAACAGATATAAATAAAACAATCCAGTTATGGATAAGATACATATCCAAATAATTAATAGATAACAAGATAGGGATAAAAGAAGCACCAGGATATATAAAAAGAACATTAATAGGAACAGTAAAATTATGGTTACAAAACCTAACAGTAGAAAGCCTAACTACTTTAAGAAATAATAAAACATTTGATGGTGAAGCAGCATTAACAATCATGGATATATTACATAAATATGAGATTTCTATGAGAAATGAATTTAGTAGCATAACGACAGAAGTAGAAGAACAACATACAGAAAAAATTATAAATAGAAATTTAATGACGAAATTAGCAATATGTAATATGTGCTACATAGACGAATATACATGTGCATTTAGAGAATATTATTATAAAGGAACATATACTGCGGAAGAAGAAAAAGAAATAAGAAAATTATATTTTACAAAACTACCAGAACCATTGAATGCTAAAGTAATAAAAAGTTGGAATGACGCAGAATTAGCAGATACGATAGGAGCCAGAATAAGATTTCTAAAAATATGATTTGCATAATAATGTGAAAAACATAAAGAAGAAATAAAAATGAAAAGGACATTAATTAAAAACTTAGCATGTTGCAAAGATAAAATAGTACCTCAATTTGGATGTACAAATAAATACTATGAAAGGAAACATAGGAAACAATATAACAAATATAAAATGTATGAGTCAAAATACAAATGGAAAAAACTAAGAAGAAGATATTATGTAAAAAACTATACCACTAAAAGAAGATACAGACCAAAAAAGAAAACAACATAATGTACTTGCTATAATTGTAGAAAACTAGGGCACATAGCTGTAACAACCCAAAAAATTTTAAAATATCACTATGGTGGGCCTTATATGATTTACTACTGGTCATGTTTAAGTTTTTGTAGACACGGGTTGAGTTTAAGTGGTCAAACGCAAAACGGGCTAGTTGGTGGCCTAGAGGGACAGTTTTGACAGTGTACTTTAAATAGTCACAACTTTTGATGTGGGATTAACCATGTGGGATGATACATATAAAATTGACGCTCTTTGAGCTATCTTTGCAACGCAACTGATTTCACTCAATTTGGAGTTCGGATGAGGGAGATATGGCCCAAACAATGAGACTGTCTGAAATTTGGAAGACATTGGAGATAGGCTCAGGAAAATGACCAAGGGAAGGGCCACGGGCCGTCAAACTTTGCACGGTCCGTATGGGGTGTCGTCAAGTGTTCCAGTGAGCTAGGGTTGGCCTGGAACCACCCCTAAGACAAGTGTAGGACCACGAGACCTTGAACGGCTCGTTTGAGCCCAAATGGTCCCTCCACTATCCCGTCAAGTTGGAATGTGGATAGGCCAAGCCATGGATGTGTTTAGGTGGCTACGTATAGTCTCACGAGACCCTTACATGGCCAGTCAACCTCCAAATGGTCCGTTAAAAATGTCTGTCAAGTGTTACAGAGAGCCTTCTGAGAGTTTGCGCTGAAAATTTGGCTAAGTATGGTGAGATGGTGGGTTGTACGGGCCGTGTACAGTGAGACGGGCACTGTAGCAGCCGTCTCACATTGCTTAGTTCTGGAAAGTTACATTTTATTAAGGGTATTTTTGGGATTTTGTCTTTTCCTAAGCCTCCTTTAAGTCCCCTAAGGTCCCAAATCCCTTAAGACATTACATAAATCGTAAACCTTTACTCAAAACACTCTCAAGGTTTCCATTGATTCCTCTCAAGTTCTTGAGCACCATTATTGAAGATTCAAAGAAAATTTGGGGAAAACGTTCAATTCTTGATCCTCTACGCAATTCAAGTGTTTGGTATAAAGTATGTGAGTTTTAAATTCATGGGTTCTTCCACCCATGAAGCCCAAGAACCCTAACCCTTTAAATTATAAATTTTTACGTTTTACTTAGTTATAGGTTCTTTTGATTTTGCAAAACTCTTGACGTTTGGTGTTCGCCTTGGTGGGTTAGGTGAGCGTCATCACACCCGATTTTCAGATTGTGATAATTTTGACAAGGTATGCCTCAACAAAATATTAGTCTAACTCTTTTTGTGCTATACCTCCACAATCTAATACACATCTCTTTGTAGCTATCGGTATTTTGTCAACTTCACACACCAACATGAGCTTTTTGTGTACAAATATGTAAATACGTATGCAACATAATGTAAATATGCATAGATAGTACATGATAATTATTCTTTTGTGCAACAACAAATATACATGTATAATCTATTCTGATAATTGTTTTTTTGTGCACAAATATGTAAATATGTATAAAGTAATACCGTAATGATGTATCGGGCATGCACACACAAGCTGCTGCATTTAGTTTAGTATAATACAAATGTAGATATAGATTATTTATCACTTATGTATAGAAGAGACTATAGGAAGCATTTCATGCCAAATAAATTAAGACGAAGAAAGTAACATATATTATTTGAAAATAATATAAAAATCACAATAATTAATAATTTAAAATATTTGAAAATACATATTCAAAATTTGATTGATTCTTGAAATTATATATGTGCCACATCAATATTCTTAGCCTTTCTTTAAAAAATATTTATATATATATACCACATAAATTGAAACAATATATATATATATATATATAAGTTATACTCAACAATTATAAGATGATATTCATTTTTCGAAATGGTTCATAGATTTCAGTGATAGTTGATTTGGTATTTGTGTAGCCCATACTACAAACGGACATCCTCATAGAGAAGATTACAAATTCATTGTCTGATGAAAATCAGAATTATTCTTTGAATTTTTCATTTGTGAAAAATAACTGAAGTGTATTGAAAAATTCAAAATGACAAACAGTTCTAAAGCTTTTCAAAATATAAGAATTCACAAATCATTGTGTCTTACTATCTCTAAGATCAATATTTCTTGATAGATTTTTGTTAACGTGAAATTGCATTTCTACCCTTAGTCATAATCCATTTCATCTTTCTATATATAGAAAGATGTTTCTACACTTGTTTATTTTTCTTGATATCTTTCTTGATGGATTTTTTGTTATAGTATGAAATTACATTTTCATTCTTGTCTCAACCAAAAAGAAAAAATAATTTAAGCTAACTTGAAAAATAAAATATGTAATCTACTATAATTAATTAAAATTTTGATTTAATTAATTTCAATGTAAAATAATATTAGAATGTAAATATACATAAATTGGACTAAAAATACTTTTTTTTTTTGTTTTTATTACCAAAATTTCACTCGACGATTTTAAATTTAAATCAAACTTAATATTTAAATGAATACATTTTAAATCAAATAAAGTATAATTTTGACTATATATTTAAACAAAGAATTACTCCTTTATAATTTAGTAAATATTTATAGTTTACTTTATATGCAAATATGTCATCCATCATTTTATTTGTAAGGTTACTAAAATAATAATTTTTTATATTGAAGTAGTTATTTTTAATAAATATAATTAATAGAAAAAATATTAAGAATTAAATTAAAATAATTAAAACATAGAGTAATTGATTTAGATATCATATTAATCTATAAAAGAAAAGAAGGTGAAGTAATAACAAAATGAATTAATAGTTAATTAAGATTACTTATAATGAAGATGTGCATTTAATAAAGTGTGTCAGGTTTAATGGAGTTTTTAACTATTAACAAAATAAAACAATTGAATTCTTGAAGTTATTCTTTTAAAAAATAACAACAACAAATTTTGATAATCTTTTGATGAAATAATTAAACCCCACATCTTAAGAAGTACATTTGATTTATTTTTTTAATTATGTGCCAATTAAAATTTTCTAGAACTTGGATTAACTTTTGTGAAAATCTCATACACTCTTGGCGTAATGTAACAATTACTTTTAAACTTAATTTTTATCAAATGTACAAGATGTCTTAAACATTCTAGTTATGACCGTTCTATATAATAAATATAGTTTAAAAAAGAATAAAAAAAATTCTAGAAAAGGTTAATATATGAAATTTGTTTTAGATGATTAACCACGTAAATTGAATTTAGAGGACAAGTGTCATGCAAAATATAGAATATTTTAATGAATTAGGACAGAATGATCGATATATCCTTTATTCCTTATGCTTCATCTTTTTTATTAAAGGATGCTTCTAGAATTATTTATTTTTCTTGTTAACATGAAATTACCCTTGGTTATAATTCATTTCATCTTTTTTATAAAAGATGTCTCTAGAACTATTTGCTCATAATCTATTTCATCTTTTTACAAAAGATATTTCTAGAACTATTAATTTTCTTAGTATATTTCTTGATAAATATTTTGTTAGTATATTTAAATGTGAAATTATAATATTACCCTTGGTTCCCCGTGATTTGACTCTTCTATATAATAGAAATATATATATTATTTAAAAATTATATAATCATAATAAATAACAACTAATATTTAAAAATTATTGTCCGACTTAGCTGAAGAGTGTTGTTTTCTTGTGCTCTATGCACTCATATTTATCCACGTAACCACCAACCTAACTAATCAAAATTGACACATCATCATAACAACCCCTAATTTTCCCGTTAATTATAGTTTCATCCTCTCACATTTCCTCAAATTTCCATCATAATAATCACTTTCTTCATCACTTCAATTTCTCCACCAAAATTAATGGTGCGAGGCTCTTCTTCCCAAACCACTTCCTCCTCCACCACCCTCCCCGGGATTGCCATACCTTGTGGCTCCATTGTAGGTACAGTTGGCATGCGCCTACGCAAGCTTAGTGATTCCTCATCCGCCGGTGGTGGTAGCGCTGTAGTAGGCTCAGGCAACGCAAGTAATATACTTAAATTCTATACCGATGATTCTCCAGGCCTGAAGATTAGTCCAACTATTGTCCTTGTGATGAGTCTTTTGTCATGACCCGCCACTTGATCATTAATAAAAGGGAAGAATCTAGAGTCAAGGAGAAGAAACTAGAGTCTTTGAGAGGTTTCTGGAAGATTCTAGAACATTATGGATAGCGCTTGAAGCTCCTAGAAGACTCTAGAATGTTGGAGGAAATTCTTGCATACACTTGGAAAAGTCTAGAACAATTGAGTCAAGTGCAGGAAGCACTTAGAATCCTCTAGATATGTAAAATATTCTAGAGGAAGGATTAAAGTGTAAATATTTAGGACTTGTAGAGTAATTATTAATCACTCTTTGGCCCCTAGTTAGTAGTATAAATAGGTGGGTCACTCATTTGTACAAACGAACCCGGCAATCCAGGCAAACCCAAGAATCTAGAATCAAGAAGTTTTAAGTAATCTTCCAAAGTAATACAAGTCTTCTTTCTTAAAAGCTCTCTTGTCTTCTTCAATCTAGCGTTCCCTTAGCAATCATGTTGAAAAGGCTTACTTATATTTGCAAGATTGTGAAAGAATCGTGAGCAAATCGACAAGTGTCGCACGGAAGTCTTAGCGAAGCTCTAAGTCCGTGACAGAGTGGTATCAGAGCGGGCTCTACTAAGGGAAGCATGGCAAGTGAAGGAGACTTTGACGCCGTCAACGTTAGGATGGATGTTGGCAAGGGTAAGAAGAACTCCAAGAGGAATGAAGGGTTGCAGATCGAGCCAACACCAACCGAGGCCATTACATCCCACTCACTCTCGGCCACTGAAGTGAGTGATGACGAATGTGGTGTCGAACCTGTTAACATGACGCCCAACGTGGAGTAGATTGCTAGAGTGGATGTTGCCCGACAAGTGGTGGAGATCCTTGACAAGCGCTTGAATCAGTTCGATGGAAAGTTCAAGACCTTAGAGGAATTCACCCTTGATGAAAGTGACAACATATGGAGGGAATCGGACGGGTGTAAGGTTGCAGAGCTCGAGGCGAAAGAAGCTATCACTTCTTTGGAGTGTTGATTCATGGAAATGCTGAGCAGGATGAAAACCATGAACGCCACCATTGAAGCCATGAGTGTCAGGATGAGGGCACTTGACGAAGGCATAATGGAAGGAAGATGTGTTGTGCCGACTGGAGAATGGGAAGCCAGGATCAAGGCTCCCAAGTTGTTGGTGTTCAAGGGTGCTCGTGAAGTTTAAAGAGGCAAACTCTAGAGAATATCACAAAGGGACGACATAGATATATGTGGCAGTTTGAATGTGGAGCTTAGGAGTATGTTCCTACTACAGCATTGCACCGAGGACGTCGCAACATCAGGTGAGAAAGAGTGTCACGACCCGCCACTTGATCATTAATAAAAGGGGAGAATCTAGAGAGTCAAGAAGAAGAAACTAGAGTCTTAGAGAGGTTTTCGAAAGATTCTATAACATTATGGATAGAGCTTGAAGCTCTTAGAAGACTCTAGAATGTTGGAGGAAAATCTTGCATACACTTGAAAAAGTCTAGAATAATTGAGTCAAGTGTAGGAAGTACTTAGAATCCTCTAGATATGTAGAATATTCTAGAGGAAGGATTAAATTATAAATATTTAGGAACTTGTAGAGTAATTATTAATTACACTTTGGCCCCTAGTTAGTAGTATAAATAGGAGGGTCACTCATTTGTACAAACAAATGCGGCAATCCAGGCAAACCCAAGAATCTAGAATCAAGAAGTTTTAAGCAATCTTTCAAAGTAATACAAGTCTTCTTTCTTAAAAGTTCTCTTGTCTTCTTCAATCTAGTGTTCCCTTGGCGATCAAGTTGAAAAGGCTTACTTGTATTTGCAAGATCGTGAAAGAATCGTGAGCAAATCGACAAGTGTCACACGGAAGTCTTAGCGAAGCTCTAAGTCCGTGACACTTTGCTTCATCAGATTTGTTATTACTCTCCATGTCCTCGGGAAATTCTACTGCTACCGATCTAGCTTTGGAGCCTGATTTTCAGGTTCAGATCTTTGATTTCAGATCATGGAAACCCATGTCATACAGGAAAATTTAGTTTGTCTTTTTTATTTCAGTTTTCGTTTCCTGGTTTTGTTTCCGTTTTAGATGGCTGAATTTGATGCAGTATTAGGAAGATGATAGAAGAAGGGAATTTTGACCATTTACATGTGCTTTTTATCTGTCCAAAAAGGAATATTAATTTGGAATTTCGATCTATTTTAGCTATTTGTTTGTATTTTATGTTTGTTTTCATGTGCTTGTCAATATGATTCAGCCAATGTTCAGCAAAGAATTGCTGGTCCTGAATCAGGTAATTATACATGAAGTTTTGGATTCATATGTGAGTGTGATTATTAGTGCACTGTACTAAGAACCAGAATAGAATGAAATGCAGAGGACTAAAAAAGTTGGCCATAGCTAATTTGGGATTAATCGTAATTGTGAATGGATTGAGTTTGATTTAGGTGGATTGATGATTTGAAAAAGGCCTTTAGAGCCATCCTACTGGTGCAATGTAATTTGAAGATGAGGTTGCAACAAGATTTTGAGATAGATAAGTTTGAATTCTTTTTTTGGAAGTTCTCTGGTTTCATGGTATTGTGTTCTTCGAGGTGTATGGTTTTGTTATTCCTGGAAATCACTTAAAGTTTTTAGCATAAGGGTGTGCAATCTTGAGAGCTCTAACCATAAAATTATTCTGGGGGTGGGGGGGTTGTGTGCTATGTTTAGTTTCCATTATTACTAAAATTGCATGACTAATAAATAAATCCATATCAGTTTACCCTGTCTTCTTGTTTTCTTTATAGCCCTTTTGTCTTGGGTTCTGATAACCCTTCAATTGGTTTCCTTTTCTTGATGGAAGGAGATTGAATAGCATATGATTAGAGTATAACATGATTATGGTTTGCATTAATTTGTTCAATAAGTCTCTATCGGATCAGTCTTGTTTTAGCAATCACCACAATGCAGAGGCATTTGTAATAGTTTGTAGTCGTAACATAGTTCTAATTGATTTTTAACAGGAATAGATTTTTCTTGGTGCATTGTACAAATATATCATTGAGCTATGGATTTTAACTACTTTAAAAGTATTGAAATTTCTCATAGCCATTCTCCACCAGTTGCAAGGCTATGGAAGGTATGATCTACATGTCATGTATGTAAGAAACTCCATTCAGTGAAATCTCTCTCGCCCCACTTGTTGGTCTGACTAATTAGATTCACGTAGAATAGACCCAGGTTAAAACACCCCATAACTGTTGCATCGCTAGTGCTTAGTGGTCCATCAATTAAATCCCTCTGTCATTAGGCAACAACTTTGTGCAGCTAATTTTGTTCAATGAGTAAAGCTAGATTTTTCGTTCTCTCTCATAAGATAACTACTCTGTTCAGTGAGATATTTCATGTCTTGTATATGTAATCAAGAACAGGCCCCAACTGCAGTCTCCTCATCAGAATGATGTTTTGACAAAGACTATCCGTAGTATGCACGCTTATTTTTTTAATTCAGCATATGATATGTACATCTACATGAAATAGATTAGGAAATTCTAGTCCTACTTGCTCTCTTAATATTTGAATAGAATTATCATTAAAATTACTGGAAGTGCTACTCGTTTCATTTCCTATAATTTGATGGTTGTTGATGCGGAGGCTCTTACTACACACGGGGACCTGCTCCCTAGATACACACACAACTTTGACACAGAACTAATTACAACTTCTTGCTCAAGGGAGAAACGACCACGATCTGTCCCACAGGATTTTCAAAAGCACAATAATCCACTAAATGCAAGAGCAAAGTAGTCAAATACAACCTACTATTTATTTTCCCTACCCCTCTTCATTTCCTACTTGCAATACCAATATTACAAGACTTGAGCAACACCCAAAAACCAATAGCCTACACACTCATCAACTTAGATGAAGATAGACTTCTACTCAAATGATTTCAAGGTCACAGCAAACCAAGAATTCAACAGCAATGAACAAGAAAAGAACTTCTAATGATCAAGTTTCCTTCATAGTTTAGGAAACGGTCTTACACAATTGTTTGAACAGAATACAACAACAAATTTGGAAGAAAACTATAGACTCTATCTATCAGATCCCTTGAAAGTTGGTGTCGTATTTCTCAAGTAGTGACAAAGAGAACCTTTTGTCTCGAAAGCTTACACTCTTAATTCCTCAAAAAGTTCTATTTTGTTTCTTACAATTAATCCTTTTATATGCATATGAGAGAGCCTATAAGAGACCGTTGGTTCTTCAGTACGATGAAGGACAAATTTCACTAACCATGGCAGGTTTTCCAGCTGTAGTTCAACACTGCCTACTTTGTCATTTCAACATGATGTTGACCTGATCCTCAACTTATATCAATAGTTTGTTAGTCATCAAAATAGTTATACAACATTTTTCCCCTTTTTTGATGATGACAAACTATTGTTCCCCCTGAGAGTTGTACCATATAGACCTGGTGACACAATATCACAACAATGAATGCTCTCACATTGTTCCCCTGAATCAGGTGTCCTCCTAGAGGTCATTCTTCCCCCTTTTGGCATCACTAAAAACACATAAAGTAAACTAAAATAGAGAACACATATACTGCATTCAGAGCCATTAAGACAACAAAACACAATCAATATCATAGAAGCATAAGAACAAAACAGTGAAATATGCCCAGCCAAAATAAGATTGCAAAGATAGGAATTCAAAGTACAGCAATAGAGAATCATAAAAAAAACATATCAGAACTTGAACAGACACAAAATAAAGAGGAACAACATAAAAAGAGGCTAGCTTATAGACCAGAGGGTTTAGGGGCAAGGGATTAAAGAAGAAGGGTCATTCTAGCATTTGAATCTTGATAGGCCTAGATAAGTTGCTGAGTTAAGGACTTGACTTCCATGGTCAGCTTGCTATTTTCTTCTACATCTTAGATAATTTTGTTGAACCAGGTCCCTCGTTTACCCCCTGTGTTAGTTGAGACTTCAAGGACGCATTTTCAGCATCTCTGGCTGAAAGTGCACAAGTCAACTCTTCAACCTATAACTTTAGAATTTCCTGTTGTGCGATGAGATCTGAAACCTGAGACTTAGGCATGTTCCCAATCCTTTCTTCACTGCACTCACATTCCACCAAGGTGGTTTATGAGAGGGATTGTTTGGTAGTACTTGGTACCCCCTTTTCAGCTTGATCCCAAAATGCTCAAACACATGATTGAAGAAGTACCCATATGTGATCCCATGTTTTCCATCCTTTACAGTCATAATCTTATGTATATGCTCCATCATCATCCTAGGATTATTGATTGCCTCCAACTTGCTCAAAGTTTCCATCAGGAATATATCAGCAGTTGTGGTAATGGTATGTTTCTCAATTTGATGCAAAAGAGCCTTATTCACAAATTCAAAATACAAAGTATTGCCCTTTGAGAAACTTCTTTGACATACTAGCAGAACTCAAAATTTGGCAGTTTTCTGGCCTTCACAATGATCTCGATCCTACATACTTTGAATTCCTTCTCTGTCAACCTTTAGGATATTACCAAGCACTTCTTCATCAATATGAAATGTTATATCACCTATAAAAGTATCAAAATCTCCATCTTTTGTGAACTCAATTTTATAGTAAAATTGACTAACTTCCCATTCATGTAAAGTGGGAACAGGCCACTCAAACAAGTGATCCCACCCTTGTATCACCATTGCATCAACAAAATCACGCATACCTAATTTTCTTTTGGCTTCAAGTTCAAATACTCGCCCACTCAGAACTTTTTGTTTCTCAAGAATTTAAATTCTCTCCTCCCCACTCAATGGTTTTTCAACTCGTGCCTTTTTTCTCAATAAACCTGGTCCCTTAGTGGAACAAATTCTTCCCCTTTTGTTTTACATTCTTCCTTCTGCCTGGACTTTTTCCCTTTGTAAACCTTAGTTGCCACTTTACTTGAGGCCTTGGTATCCTTAATTTTTCGTTTGATATAAGCAATACCCTCATCAAATTCAGTAGCATTGTCAACTTCATACCTAGTGACATCAATTAATTTGTCAATGGGAACTGCTTTTTCCTCAATCACTGAGATTGATCTGAGTTTCCTCTTTCTAGTGGTTTTAGACTTGTTTGCAGCCATTTCATCACTGAGAAGTTTCCTTTGAGTACCTCGTGTTGAATAAACTTTAGTTATCTCTGTTGTTTCAAGAACAGACCCTCCCTTTATCCACTGCTTGTGATTTTATCTCACTTTCTCTAGAGACCTGGTTCCTTACTATATCAGGTGTAGGTTGATCACAATCAGGTCTCTTCCTGCGTTTCCAGATTAGAGGGATATTATCTTCATCATCGTCATCCTCTTCATCTTCTGCCATATTTATGGGTCTCACATGGCTTAGTGAAGTTTCGTCAAATAGTGGGGAGGCCAGCACCAGTTGTAAATCAGGTGACTTTGTCTCTTCTTGGGCAAACAGATTTTACCCCTTCATCTTTGTAAGACTATGAACTACCCACTCTTCTCTGGCGACTAGAATATTAGACTCAATACCCTTTTTAATTGGTAAGTCACCATCAAAACATCTGTCAAACATAGAGGACGATGTGGGGCCTAGTTGAGATGAGGTGGGTTGTTCCTCAGGAGGAACACTATCAAGGTTGGGAAACTCTGATCTTACTATTGAGAAACATGGAGCCCAATGTGAAGGATTATAAGAATTGTCCTGACCAATGAGTGATAAAAGTAGTTCATCTATGGTCAAAGGAGAAGGTGTAGAACTGGTATCCCTGTGGTCAGAAGGATCAACAAGGGCGGATGAAGTAGGTTTCATAGAAGAATCTAACTCCTCAAGTTTTATAGGAGTGTAGATAGGGGTAGATGGAGAAGTATCAATTTTTGGAGAAGAAGGAGTTTCAGTGTCTAAGGATGTGAGTTTGTCGGATGGGGGAGATAAGTAAGACATTTTTTGAGTCAAGAACAAAGTAGGAGAGAAGGAGGAGATTTTGAAAATGTTGTTCAAAGAGAGTGCAAGATAGGGAATATAAAGAAATGAGAGGGCATGTTTGGTCCTTGAAGATTTTTGTCTTTTCAGAGTAAGGCTGATAAGACAATGGTTTAGAGAAGAGGAAGAGACGTGGAAGTTCTAACATATTTAATGATTACTAATGATGTTGTAATTAGAATACTAACCTTTGAGAAGAAACCAGATCCCTATCCATCTACAGAATTTTGTTGAACTTCTTTCAACGCCTCTTCTTTAGCAACTATGATACTGTTGTGCATGTATACCTGTAGAGGTATAGAGGTGAATTCAAAGATACTGTGTAACAAAATTTAGATACCTGTACATGAATTTTAGCCAGAAATGAAGAGATTTGACCACTAGGATTGCTTAGATTTTCTCAACTTTATCAGTCCTAACCTCATTCGATTTCTCTCAAACTGATCTTTACATAGAGGCTTAATAAATATGTCAGCTATCTGATCCTCTGTACTACAAAACTTCAAACATATGTTTCCCTTTTCAATATAGTCCTTGAGAAAGTGATGCCACGTGGTTTGTTCTTTTATGATGAACTGGATTTTTTGCTATATTCAAAGCACTAGTGTTATCACATAGAAAAGGTATAGTATCGGTCAAGACTCCAAAGTTCTCCAATTGCTTCTTGATCCAGAGTAGTTGAGAGCAACAAGCAGCAACAACTATATATTTAGCCTCTGTAGTAGACAAAGCTACTGAGTTATGTTTCTTAGTCCCCCAGGAGATGAGAGAGAACCCTAGAAAGTGAGCCATCCCTGAAGTACTTTTTCTATCGACAAGGTAATCAGTGAAATCGGCATCTACATACCCCACCTATTAAAAAGAATCATCAGTTAGATAGAAGAGTGCTAAGTTATCAAAACCTTTGAGGTACCTCAGAATTCTCTTTGTAGCCTTTAGGTGGGACTCCTTAGGACAGGCTTGAAATCTAGCAGGCCTACTAGCAGTCAGATATAGTAATGACCCTATGATCTCTTGATACACGGTTTCATTCACTTTGGGACCAGGTTCATCTACATCCTATTTTGAGCTAGTTCCCATGGGTGTGTCAATGGGCTTGGCTTCCATCATTTGATACTTATTTAACAAGTCCCTGATATACTTTTCTTGATTAATAAGAGTTCCTTTTGGTGTTTTCTTGATCTATAGCCCTAGGAAGAAACTAAGTTCTCCCATCATACTCATCTCAAATTTTGCTTCTCATCAACTCCCCAAATTCCTTGCACAGTTAGTTGGTTGTAGCACAAAAGATTATATCATCAACATAGACTTGGACATCAACAAGTTTTCTCCCCTAGTCTTTAGAAAGAGAGTATTATCAATTTTTCCTCTATTTTATCCATAAACCAGTAAGAATCCAAACAATTTTTCATATCAAGCCCTTGGAGTTTATTTCAACCCATAGAGAGCCTTATCCAATTTCATCACATGATCAGGAAATTCAATACTTTTAAAACTAAGGTGTTGCTTCACATATGTTTCTTCCTTGAGATATCCATTCAAGAATGCACTTTTGACATCCATTTGGAATAGTTTGAATTCCATATATGTTGAAAATGTAAGGAGAATTCTGATTGCCTTCATTTTGGAAACCAGGGAAAATGTTTCATCATAGTCTATGCCTTCTTCTTGACTGAATCTTGAATAACAAGTCCTGATTTATTTCTTGGTATGACTTTATTTTCATCCGGCTTGTTCCTGAACACCTACCTGGTCCCAATAATGGATCTATTTGTAGGTCTTGGAACCCAGTGCCACACTTAACTTCTTTCAAACTGAAGCAACTCTTCTTGCATAGAGTTAACCCAATCAACATCCTTGAGTGCTTCCTTGACATAAGATAAAAGAAAAAAATACATAAGATTTCTTGTGTTGGACCTGGTTTATATACCTTAGTCCAAAGGAGAGATCAAGTTATTCATAGGATATGACGATTGATGCGTCCACCTAGATAACCCTCCTGTGTTATTGGTTGTGACTCTCTAATGCAACTGAACTTCCTTCCTCAGTAGGTTCCTCATGATACAAATGGTGTGAAATCCCATCATCAGCATATGCAGAGGAACCAGCGGAAGAACCAGGTCCTTCAGTAGGACTTTTACCAGTGTCATATTCTTTTTCCACATTCTCACTCTGAGTGTTAGAATTTGCAATAGGATCATTCATCAACTTGTCTCTTTGTATCTGAAGTAATTCTTCTAGCTCGGAGTCATCTTTTCACCTAAACGTTCAAGATTTTTCGATTCATCAAAGATTACATGCACACTTTCTTCAACACAAAGTATTGTTTTGTTAAATACTCTATAAGTTTGTTATTTGAGGAGTATCCAACAAAGACACCTTCATCACTTTTGGAGTAAAACTTACCCAATTACTCCTTCCTATTTATTAGTACGGACTGGTAGCCCACTCTCAAGTGACTGATACTAGGCTTGCAACCAAACAAGAGTTTATAGGGAGTTCTATTTTTTATGGACTTAATCAAACACCTGTTGGTAACATAGCATGTTGTGTTGACAGCTTCAGCCCAGAAGTTTTTGGCCAACGCAGATTCTATCAACATTATTCTACCAATTTCCACTAAGTTTTATTTTTCCTTTCAACTACTCCATTTTGTTATGGAGTTTTTGGTGCTGAGAAATTGTGGTGAACACCTTATTTAGTGTAGAAGCCATCAATCTTGGAGTTTTCAAATTTTGTTCTGTTATCTGACCCCTACAACCTCGTTCTCAATTTGATTTTGAATCGTCTTGATGAGAGCTATCAGCACATCAACAACTTCACCTTTGGTTCTCAAAAATCTAATCCAGGTGAATCTGGAGTAATAATCGACAACAACTAGAATGTATCTTTTGCCACCTCTACCCTGTACCTTCAAAAGACCACACAGATCAGTGTGGCTGAGATCAAGTGATCTTGAGGTGCTCACTTCCTTCTTTGACTTGAATGAATTCTTGGTTTGTTTCCCTTTTGTACAAGCATCACACACTTTGTTGTTGCAAAATTTGATTTTGGGTAGTCCACGAACCAGGTCCCTGGTAACCAATTTGTTTAGCAAGGAGGGACTAACATGACAAAGTCTTTTATGCCACAAATCACTTATCTCATCCTGAGCTTTGACACAAGTCAAAATATCACCTCTAGCAGTACTGATATTAGAAACATACATATTTTTACATCTCTTGGCAGTGAGTATCACTTCTTTAGTTGGCAAGTTGGTGACAATGCGCTTGTCAGACAGGAATCTCACTTTATTGCCCTTGTTACAAATCTAATACACACTGAGAAGACTATACTTTAATCCATTTATATAGTACACATCTTCAATTGAATTTTCAAGAGATTACCAATTCTGCCAGTTCCCATAATGTAACCTTTCTTCCCATTTACAAATGATACACTACCACCTTGCAGCCTTTTAAGAGAGAGGTAATTTTTAGTCTTTTCAGTCGTATGCTTGGAGCAACCACTATCCATGAATTAGCATTAACTGCTTCCTCTAGATTGTTCTTGGACAAGACTCATTTCTAATACTTGGGAACCCATTTTAGTTTGAGTTCCCAAAAAGTAGATAAAGGCATAATCAAATCCTTTTTAGTCCAATAAGGTAGTTTTCTATGACCCTTTTTAAAGTTAGGACCAGGTCCTCCATAAGATTTCCTATTCCTAGAATATTTTGCAATGTGAGAAAATTGTTGCCTTCTCAAGGTCCCTTCTAGAACCTCATAGTCTCCCTTGACATGCCCATTTCTACAACAGTGCAGACAGAACAAGTTGTCAAACACAGACACATACTTGTTGTGGGTATTATAAGATGGATCGATTTTGTTCACATAGCCCAACCCACTTTCCTCATTGCTTCTCTGATTTGTCATATCACTTAGGAGTTTAGAGGAGGTTTCCCACTTTAATAATTTGTTCAGAACATCCTTCATCTTGACCAGGTCCTTTTCTAACATAATATTTCTCTCTAGGGACATCATTAGTTTCAACTCTGACTCTTTTAATCTTTCCTCAAGAGCAATTTCAACCTCACTACTTTACCTTTGAGCTTAATCACAAACTTAGACTCATTTTCTGACGGATTTAAAAGCTCAACTTTTTAAGTTTCTAAAGCTAAAGTTTTTCCTTCGAGATCAGATATTTTAAGAGCTAAAGCAATTTTTCATCTTGAAATATGTCAATACTATTGCTCAAAAAATCCTTATCGACAGTAAGTTCACATAATGAGTCAATAAGAACACAAACAAGTTTTTTAAGTTTCTTAGTAGAGTAAAGATCCAATTTTTCTTTCAGATCAAGTAGGGTTACCTCATCCTCAGCTTCATCATTAGATTTTTCCATGAAGTCAAACATGTTGTCAAAGACTTCATCATCATCTTTCAGTGTCATCATAGAGGAGTCTTCGTGTTGTTCATATTCCTCAGAATCACTAGATGAGTTTCCCCAGACGTCCAGAGCCTTCTTCACTATCCTGTCGGGAGCTGCTTTTCTTCTGAATTTTTTTGGAACATGGTTCTTGCATTTATCATATCCAGACTTAGTATTGTCTTCGTATTCAAATTTTTCTTGAGGAAACTCCCTGATGTAGTGTCCAAGCTTTCACATCTATGGCACAACTCCACACTATTTGAAATTTTTTTAGTGTTTCCTTTCTTCACAAAGCCGTTGTTTCTTCTTATGATATTCTTGAATATCTGGGTCAGATAAGCCATTCCACCCCTATCAACATCTTCATCACTCTGAGCTGACTTCAGAGCCAGGTATTTATCCTTTTTGTTTTCCCTTTTTGTAGAGTCATGTTTCTTGTTCAACTCATGAGTTGAAGATTTCCAATGAGAACATCCATGGTTAGAGTCTTCAAGTCTTTGGATTCAGTAATTACATCAACTTTACTTTCCTAGGACTTTGACCGTACTCTAAGAATCTTTCTGACTTACTTACTCTGTCTGATGGGTTCTCCCAAACATTTTAGCTCATTTGTTAGGCAGTGAACTTGGTATGCATATCATGAATGGTTTTTCCTTCTTTCATGATAAAATCTTCATACTAACAAGGCAACATATCTACTTTGTATTTCTTGACTTGTTTAGTCCCCTCATGCACATTTCTTAGCCAATCTCATATTTCCTTGGTAGATTCACAGTATGAGATTCGATTATACTCTTCAGCACATATTCCATAAACAATTGGCTTTTTTGCCTTATAGTTCTTCTCAATCTTCTTCCTATTAGCTTCAGTGTATTGTTGTTGAGTTTTGAGAACAACCTTGGTTATTTCACCTTCTTTGACTTCAACAGTAAGGACATATGGGCCATCCAAGAGAATGTCCCATAATTCACTGTCTTCAGCCATAAGGAAGTCATGCATTTGGTTCTTCTACTAACCATAGAATTAGCCATTGAACCTCGGAGGACTGGTGGATGATTGCCTCTCTTCCAAGTTAAGTGGAGTAGCCATATTACACAGGAATATCTCTAGGTGTTAGCCAATTAGAGATCACTTTCTCTGATGATACCAATTGTTGATGTGGAAGCTCTTACTACACACGGGGACCTGATCCCTAGATACATACACAACTTTGACACAAAACTAATTACAAATGCAGAATATAAAGAACTCAAGATTTAACGTAGAAAATTTCCTTGCTTAAGGGAGAAACAACCATGACCTGTCTCATAGGATTTTCAAAAGTATAATAATCCACTAAATGCAAGAGCAAATTAGTCAAATATAACCTGCTATTTATTTGCCCTACCCCTATCCATTTCCTACTTGCAATACCAATATTATAAGACTTGAGCAACACCTAAAAAGCAACAACTTACACTCTTATCAACCTATATGAAGATAGACTTCTACCCAAAGGATTTTGAGGTCACAACAAATGAAGAATTCAACAACAATGAACAAGAAAAGAACTTCTAATGATCAAGTTTCCTTCATAGTTTCAAAAATGATCTTACACAATTGTTAGAATACAATACAACAAAAAACTTGGAAGAAAACTATAGACTCTATCTATCAGGTCCCTTGAAAGTTGGTGTCGTATTTCTCAAGTAGTGAGAAAGAGAATTTTTTGTCTTGAAAGCTTACACTCTTAATTTCTCAAAAAGTTGTCTTTTGTTTCTCACAATTGATCCTTTTATACGCACACAAGAGATCTTGTAAGAGACTGTTGGTTCTTCAGTACGATGAAGGACAATTTTCACCAACCATTGTAGTTTTTCCAATTGTAGTCCAACACTGCCTACTTTGTCATTTCAACATGATGTTGACCTGGTCCTCAACTTATATCAATAGTTTGTTAGTCATCAAAATGGTTATACAACAATAGTACTTCAGATGTTAATTTGGCTTGTGTAATACAAATCATTTTATGTCTAGTTGAAAAAGTTTGGTTTTTGATAGATGAAATATATAAGCATTTCAGAATTGAATATCAACATGAATTTTGATTCGTGAATGTTGTTAAAAGTTAAAATTATTACACAAAATTATATAATGAATGAAATGATATAGAATATTTTTGAACATTTTAAAATAAAAGAAGTACAACATAAATTGAAGAAATACAAGTATTACAAAACTAAATAGTAAAGCAGCATGAGAAAACCATTCACCAATCCAATGAAACACATACAAATTTTATTCTTACAGCATTGTGACTATGCCAAAAGTCGATGAAACTTGAGAAATTTGAGAGAGAGTTGAAAAAAAGTTTTCAATTAAAAAAAAGGTGACAAGTTGACTAAGGCAAGTCAATTTTTTTACTAATCAAGAAATTAGGTTAAATGGGAGGTGAATTGTAATTTTTAAAAGTTTTAATCTTTTTAAATATACAATTGTAATGACCCTCTAGGTCAATTCTATGTTTCTGCATCATTTGTGTTTTTCTGAGCTTTTGTATAGTGACCTCAGACTTATTAAGACCTGTTAGGACTGTTGGAATGATTATTAGGTATTTTGGTTGTGAATTGTGCAAGTTTCCAAGTTGTCAAGAAGTTAAAACTGTCAAAATGAGTTTTTTGATAAAGTCTTGGTAAATGCCCTTGGAATGGGATTCTGATAGATCCTCTAAGAGGGTGGTTGGTTTGAGAATGTAGGGCTTTGGTGTGATTTTGAGTCAAAAGTTGCAAAATGAGTTCAATTGGAAGCTAAAAAATTTATTTCTGTTAAAACCTAACTTAACGCGCTCAGAATCGAAAATTGATGGCATGGTTAGCTCTGGAATGACGTACACATTGTAGAATGACCTCTCATCAGTTGTCGGGGTTATCCGATAGCATTTTGACCCCCTTAGTTCTTTTAGCTAATTTTAGTCGAAAGGAAGTGGGGTACTCATTTTTCCGTTGATGGCTCTATTGGGAAATCTGACTGCACCATTAGATTTGGAATATTGAAATTAGTGTGGTTACACTATTCGTTTGTGAAAACCTCGGGAATGACCCAGAGAAAGTTGGACTTGAGCTGGTGCAACACCTGTACTCCGCATTCACAGAGGTCAATGCCGCGATCGCAGAGGCCAACCTTGGCCCAGCCCGACGTTTGCTGAGATCCTCTCGCATTCGCGAAAAGGGTTAGTGACCCATGCCTCCCCATTTGTGAAGCTTCATCAGCATTCACAAAGAAGGACCTGGTGGTCTATAAATGGGCTCAGCAGTTGCGAACTAGCCTCATTTCTCATTTTCATCAACTCGTAAATAGCTCATTTCAAGTCCATTTTTGGTAATTCAAAGTTGCACGTGACTCAATTTTCCACAAGGAATGTTGTGGTGAATTTTCACTGTTGTTGCTCTAATTTTTAGTGAAAATTTTGTATGTTGAATTCATAACTGAATCTTGACGGAATTGAACATAATTGAGCCTAAATTATTCTATGTTTTGAGGGGAATATAATGATTAGTTGAGTGTTGGTTGTAGTTGTCTAGTTTTTGAGGATTTAAATCAAGAAAGTTTTGAAAAGAATGTTCTTCCGGTAAAAGTTTTCAACTTAATTTTGGGGCTTTTACTCAGTCTTCTGGGGGCCAATTTGGGCTGAATTTTTTGTTGTAGTCTTGGGGTGTCGTGGGGGTTGTTTTTGAAGTTTTTGTTTGGAATTTTAGGCAGGGGGCCCATTTTTCCCATTTTTGGCCCTTTATGCCTAATTCTACCCATTTCTTGAGATAATATAGTCAAACTGATCATGTTGACATTATGAATCATATTTTAATAGCGGAGAAGTTTCAGGAGGCTATTAGGAAAGGAAAAACATAGATATATTGATTTGGAGTTGAGGCATCATTTTCTAGGTAGGCTAGGCTTTTCTAAAAACCTTGGATTTAGTGGAATGACATGCATGCTGAGCCTGAAATGTATGTGAGTTTCCAGTAGTGTTTGATATGCATAGTGTTGTTGTTATGGGGTTGTGATCTGCATGGTTGACTGTAATTATAATCTCAATGCATGTATGTATACTTGTCGATACTGTTGAATTGCAGATAGGTCTAGTAAGGGCCATATATGGGCTGATGTCGTGAGCAGGTACATAATATAATCTAAATTGATGTCTATTGGTGTGCATTTCTTGATATTACTACGATAATTAGAGTGCGGGATGACTTGTTGATTTCTTGCCACATTATGTCTTTGATTACTCGCATACTATGATTCTGTTGGGCCTATCTATTATGGGCACTTGTGACATCCCTGTTATTACCACACTTTTATCTCCATTACTTATGGTGGGATAGATTATGGCATGACTTCCTACTGGACCCATTTTTATACTGATTATTAGGATCCATGCATTGTTATGCCAACATGGGATGATATCTTGAGTACTTAATGTACCCTGAGAATGAGTTGTTATTGTGACTTGGAAGAGATGATGTGATTGGGGGATACAGATCCAGTTGAGCTAGAGAGAAGGAGATTTTCTAATGCTATGCTTTAGGAGTTGGATGATGCACTTTGTTGTTTAAGTCTCTGGTGATCGCATTCGAGTGTTTGAGACATCGAGTAATGCTCCTCATGGTCCTATTCTCCAGTGGTCATATCCGAGTATTCGATACTGGGGTGTCGATTCTAAAGAGGTTTAAGTAATTACTGTTAACTTAGGGTTGGGCCCCATGATTGATATTATGTGGGAATAGGCCTTACGATTGATATTCCATGGGGTTGGGGCCCATGATTGATACTCTGTGGGGTGAGGCCCCTTGATTGACACTTTGTTATTGTGGAAGGGGATGTGTCCCACTATTATATTATGGTCAGACCACTTGGCCCTAGCTGACTGCCCGACCGGAGGCCAGGTTAAAAGACCTAGGGGTTTGAGTCCCTAGGTAATTGTAGAGGTTCGAGGCCTCGTGTCTTATGATGGGCTGAGGACTTAATTATTATTATGATGTGGGGACCAAAGGCCCGATTGTTTACCCGTAGATTCACTCACCTTTTCACACCCTAATTATGCATAGGTATATCTTTTGGGCTTATGGGGGTCGGGGGAGTCCAATCTTAGACACTAGGGCCTTACACCTACGTACAACCGATCCTTGTTCTGATGATGTGGAGAGCTAGGCTCTGTGATTGTTCTATGGGATTCAGTGATAATTTATTAGTTTTATATTATGTGTGGGTGTACCTCCCGAGCGTATAGGGGCCGAGGTGGCGTACAAAATAGATAGTAGGGCCTTACACCCATGTACAATATTGTGCATTTGGTTCATTGGTAGTTGTGATATGGTTTCTCTCGGTACTCGATAAATCATGTGTTCTGTTGTATTATGAGTAGTTCAGATGAAGTTATGGGGTGATCTGATGGGTCTACTACTTTTAGATATATTTAAGCTTCCTTATGCACTTATTTCACTTAGTCGGATGATGATGCCTACTTGGTGCCTTTTCTGGTAATTACCCCTACTTCTAGATCTTCCCATGGTGCAGGTCCAGGTACTAGTCGGGGGTGTTGATTTCTGGGAATCAAGGAGTGCAAGAGACTTCGTCTTTATGTATTTGTAGAAGCACTCCGACGTCATGTGTGTGTGTATATATATATATATATATATATATATATAATGCTTTGACTATATGTATCCTTTCATTTACTATGATTATGTGCAACTGACTTCCAATTTTTGGGTAGATTCTGTTATATGTTATTACTATGTTTGTGTGGACTTGCCTAGATGCTAGGATAGGTACTCCTAGGTTGGGTTTTCTTGGCTTGCCTATAGGTGGGACCTAGTGAGCGCCATTATGACCAGAATTGAGTCGTGAGAAGTTGGTATCAGAGCCTAAGGTTCATTAATCTCAGCTATACAGAGTTGTCGTCTGATAAAGTCTTGTGGATGGGTGCGGAGACATCCGTAGCTTATCCCTAGGAGACTATAGGATGATTAGGAACCTTCTTGCATTGTTGATTCTTGTTGTGCATTTTGTCAAATGATCTTTCAATTTCTAAGAATCTGACCTTGTCCATTTTTGCAATTATGGCGCGTGGAGGACCAGCCATAGGTCAAGGGTGTGGTCGTGGTGGGGATGCACGGTTAGTCCCAGATAAGGAGTAGCCACTTGAGCCCGAGACTTTTTCTCCCCCAACCACTTTTGTAGCTGCACCAGGGGTACAGGAAGTCCTTGGACAAATTCTGGTCACGCTCAGAGCCCTATAGCAAGATGCAGCACCAACTCGATCTCCTCCAATTCAGACACTAGTGGAGCCTGTTATTCTAGAGATCTCGTCTCAGTCGGAGGGAGAAGTGTAGTTCCAGCACCAGAGACTACTTGGATACTTTTTTAGATTGGCTTCACTGAGGTTTTTGGGAGCTATAGGGAAGGATGCTCAAGAGTTCTAGACTGCATGTTTAGAGTGGTTATACGTCCTTCAATTGTTAGAGTCCGGAGGTGTTGAGTTCATCACTCATCAACTTGATGGTACCACTAGACAGTGGTGGCGGACTTGTTGAGATACTAGGCCGATAGATATGACACCACTAACTTTGGCAGAGTTTACAGAGGCTTTTATGACCAGTTTTTTGCCCAAGAATTTTAGAGATTGTTGTTGGGATCGGTTTGTGTGACTTGAGCAGGGATAGATGTTTGTGCCCCAATGTGAGGTCGGATTTCAGGAGCTCTTCCGGTATGCTTTAGCTATTTTTCCTTCTGAGGAGAAGATCCACTATTTTGTGTGTGGGTGGAGGCCCCAGCTGAGGATGGGCACGTATTTGCTAGTCACCTCGGGGTATTCATTTTTAGACATTGTCGATCATGCTTGCTCGTTGGACCAGATTAGTCATGAGCCCCAAGGGGGCAGCGATAAGCGAGCTAGACGAGGAGGAGAGTTCAGTGGCTCCTAGATAGGATTTAGAGTGTCGAGAGATAGGCCTCTGAGGAGAGATCAGTAGGGGCAAACCATCCGATCGTATCAGATAGCATTATAGACTTTTGAGGGTGTCCATCAGGGGCCAGATACTTCTAGCAGGGGTGTTCTTTCCTATCCCACCAGGCGCAGATAGAGGGAGTATGACTCAGCTTTTTCAGAGCCAGTTGGGACATCTTCAGCAGATAGTCAGGGTTCTAGGGCAGCTGGACTGAGTCAGTATGATCCTGACCATAAAAATAGGGTTGTATCAGGTTATTTTGGGTGTGGTGCACCAGATCATTGGTTTAGAGACTATCCAGAGTAGAGGGCAACACTTACCACCCCACAGCCAGCCATGTCAGCTCCTACACTAGGTGGTAGGAGCATAGGTCAAGATTGTGGTCGCAAGAATGATCAGTACAGGACCAACAGGGTTATCAATAGGGTACCAAAGAGCCCACCAGGGCCAGTAGAGCTGGGGGCGGTTGTGATATTCGAGGGGGAGGCTGGCAGGGCCATTTTTATGTTGCACCAGCACGGCCCGAGGGTAAGGCTTCTGATGAGGCCATTACAGGTATGATTTTTGTATGTTGGCAGTTAGCTTCAGCTTTATTTGACCCAGGTTCCATAATTTCTTATGTTTCTATATATTATGTTGCCCTCTTGGGTGTGACTCCCGAGCTACTTTCCTCTTTGATTCGGGTATCGACTCCAGTGGGGGATTCACTAGTGGTAGATCATGTTTGCAGAGGTTGTGCGATCACTATTTAAGGTTTTGATTTGGTACTTCTAGATATGCTTGATTGTGATCTAATTTTGGGTATAGATTGGTTGACCCGCATCTTACTATATTAGACTGTTAAGCTAAGACTATTACCTTGGTGATACCAGGGATACTGTAGTGGTTTGGTAGGGGTCTATGAGTCGGGTTTCGACAGGTATTATATCATATGTTCAGGCCTAGAGACTAATGTTGGTAGGGTGTTCAGCTTATTTGGCCCATGTGAGTGATTTGACAGCCAAGACTTCCTCTATAGAGTCCATACCAATTGTGTGTGAGTTTCCTGATGTGTTTTCAACAGATTTACCTGGGTTTCTACCTGTGTGAGAGATTGATTTTTCTATAGAGGTTGAGTTGGGCACTAAGCCCATATCTATT
The DNA here is from genome assembly GCA_038996855.1 of Solanum aculeatissimum. Classification (NCBI taxonomy): domain Eukaryota; kingdom Viridiplantae; phylum Streptophyta; class Magnoliopsida; order Solanales; family Solanaceae; genus Solanum; species Solanum aculeatissimum. The sequence goes on from JBCEWC010001283.1 coordinate 40,055, forward strand.
CCTTCATACCGGATGGCTTCCACAGAGCTTAAGGAGCTCAGTTCACAGCTTCAGAGTTTGCTAGATTTTGGGGTTCATTTGATCAAGTGTTTCTCCCTATGGAACTCCTGTCTTGTTTGTGATGAAGAAAGATAAGACTCTCCGGATGTGTATTGACTATCGATAGTTGAATAAGGTGATGGTGAAGAACCGTTATCCTCTGTCACGTATTGATGACCTATTTGATCATTTACAGGGGGCCTTCATATTTTCTAAGGTTGATTTGAGATTGGGGTATCATCAGTTGAGGATCTAGGCAGATGATGTTTAGAAGACTATCTTTCGAACTCATTATGGGCATTATGAGTTTTTTAGTCATACCTTTTGGGTTGACTAATGCCCTGCAACATTCATGGACTTGATGACTATGGTATTTTAGCTGTATTTGGACTCTTTTATTCTGGTGTCTATCAATGATATCCTAGTTTATTCGTCGAGTTGAGAGAAGCATGCCCAGTGCCTCTGTATGGTACTTCAAACACTTCGAGATCACACGTTGTATGCTAAGTTTTCTAAGGTGAGCTCTGGCTTGAGTCTGTGACTTTATTAGGTCATGTGGTGTCCGGCAAGGGCATTAGTGTAGGTCCAGCTAAGGTTGAAGCGATCTATAGCTGGCCTAGGCCAACTTCTGTGATATAAATTCAGAGTTTTGTTTGGTTAGCAGGGTATTACAGATGGTGTTTAGAAGGATTCTCCACCATTGCTTCTCCGTGACTCACTTAACTCGCCAGGGTGTCCCGTTTGTGTGGTCCAATGAGTGTGAGGCCAATTTTTAGAGGTTGAAGGAGTTGTTGAATACCGTTCCTGTTCTGACCCTCCTCATTGAGGGAAAGAGCTTTGTGGTATATTTAGATGCTTCCCATGTTGGGTTGGGTTATGTATTGATGCAGTAGGGTCGAGTTATTGCTTATTCTACTCGTCAGTTATGGTCCCACGAGCGTAACTACCCCACTCATGACTTAGAGTTGGTGGTAGTAGTATTTGCGCTCAAGATTTGGAGGCATTATTTGTATGATGTGCATTGTGATATCTATACGGACCACCAGAGCTTAAAATATCTTATGACTCAGCGGGACCTTATTTCCCACCAGAGACGGTAGATTGAGTTGTTGTCTGACTATGATGTATTTATTTTATACCATCTGGGCAAGACAAATGTGGTAGTGGATGCCTTGAGTCAGAAGGCAGTGAGTATGGGCAGCCTAGCACACTTGGTAGTTGAGGAGCGACCGTTAGCTTTGGACATTCAGTCCCTAGCTAACCGGTTAGTCCGATTGAATGTTTCAGATTCTAGTCGAGTATTGGCCTTTGTTGGGGTTCAGTCTTCATTGGTTGATCAGATCCAGGCCCGTCAGTTCGAGGATGAGTCTCTAGTAGGTCTCCGAGATAGAGTGTTGCAGGGTACTGGAGGTCAAGCTACAGTTAGTTCAAATAGGGTTCTCAGATTCGATGGCCGGTTATGTGTTCCTAAATTGGGGGATTTAATACAGTTGATTCTATAAGAGGCACATGATTCCAGATATTTTATTCACCCAGACACGACTAAGATGTACCGAGACTTGAGGCAACATTATTGGTGGGATGGTATGAGGAGAGATACTGAAGATTATGTGTCATGTTGCCTCAGTTGCTAGTAGGTAAAGCTGAGCATCAGTGACTTGATGGAACCCTTCAGCCGTTGCTCATTCCCAAGTGGAAGTGGGAACAGGTGACTATAGACTTTGTTGTAGGGCTTCCTCGAACTTTCAGGGGTTATGATAATATTTGGGTGATAGTGGATCGGTAGACTAAGTCGGCACACTTCAGTTTACTTCGTTTTACCTTTAGTGTTGAGCGGTTAGCCAGTATTTATATTCTGGAGATAGTTTGGTTGCAAGGAGTGCCTATATTGATTATACCTGACCGAGGGTCATAGTTCACCTCCAGCATCTGGAGGGCTTTTTAGTAAGAGTTAGGCACCCGGGTTGATTTGAGCACTACATTTTACCCCAGACTGATGGTCAGTCTAAGCGCACTATATAGATTCTGGAGGATATGTTACGGGTCTATGTGCTAGAGTTTGCAGGTCAGTGGGACTAGTTTTTTTGGTTAGCGAAGTTTGATTATAATAACAACTACCATACAGTATTAAGATGGCCCCTTTTGAGGCTTTATATGGTCGGTAATGTCATACTCCAATTGGGTGGTTTGAGTCTTCAGAGCCAAGTTCGTACAATACAGAGTTGTTGCAGGATGCCCTGGCTAGGGTCCGGGTCATACAGGATAGACTGACAACAACTCAGAGTTAGCACAAGAGTTGTGCTGATCATATGTTGAAATTGACCTTTCACGACATAAATTAATTATTGAGTTTCTTCAAATTTTCAATAGTTCGAAATAATTATTTTTGAAAAATTCAAAAGTTCCTTAGATTTTTTTTAATGATAATCCTTTGATTTTAAAATATT